>PISX010025090.1:0-26758 GCA_004024625.1 Mellivora capensis
TCCTCCCTCCCTCCTTTCCTCCCATCCCCCTTCCTTCCTTCCTTCCCCGCTCCCCCCTCTCCCCTTCCCAGGTCCCTCTCTCCTTGCTCTCTCTCTCTCTCTTTTTTTCCCATAAACTCAGGTTGACACTTGACAGTGAACTAATTATATGACATTGTGCCACCACCAAGCTAAGAGGTGACACCTTAATAATTACCCAGCATGGCTTTATTTAAAGAATTTAAATAAATAAATTTCACACTGTAAAGAAATCAGGGCACAACTGCACTTAAAAAACATGCTGTTCCCTTCAAATGAGCGCCTCTCCTGTTCCTCCTCATTCTCCCTGCCTGCGGACGGTCACTCACGGCACCAAGATTTCTGCTCCAGGACGAAGAAGAGATAGAAGGAGCGAGAGAGGAAAACGCGCGCGCGCGCACACACACACACACTTGGTGCCAAGACTTCAGAGAGTACAGAGGCAAGCAGAAGGCAGGCCACCGTGAGAGGACAGCTGAGCACGGAGGCTGGTCAGAGCCCCGCACCCCTGCCGGCCGCGCTGGGAGCCCTGTGGCCCGGGAGGCACATCATCGCTGACGCTCTAGAGAGCAGAGGCTATTTCTACTTCATCAGAGAAGCCTTGGGAGACCCACGCTGTTCCCATGAGCCCTGGAAAGGAATATTAGAATTCGTTGAGGCAGTAACAAATGATAATTTAGGTTGGGCTGCTAGAGCGGTCATCTAGCAGCTACCGATACAGCTACTCGCAGGTCTGCGCTGTCGTGTGCCTGGACTTACGACAGCGACAGAGAACGTGCACCACATGCAACCGAGTCTGCGAGTCGGCTGACGGCTGCAGGTGTTGCCCGCTTCCTCGTCCTTTGAAGGTGAAAGAGTGGGCTCTTAGAGGTCGCGGTGGGACCACAGAAATAAACCAGGGCTGTCTCGGGGACAGGTAACGTATGGACACCCTTTCATAAAGAGTGTTATTGTCAAAGAAAGCACAGCCGGCTGAGTGGTGTTGTTCTGAATGCCCCAAGACTGATGTGGCCATGACTGAGGAAAATCACAGAACTTTCCCTTGCTTGGTAACTAATGGCTGTTCTTTCCATCCCACTGTCTCGAGGAGCCTAGGAGGGCACTGACCCACACAGCTGTTGTGCAGTCCTGAGGAGCACGGCAGGAGAGCTGGAGTCACCCTTCTGGACAGCTTGGTTTCTTCCGGCAAGCTCCAGTGGGAGATGGGGCTCCACAAAGTCAGCCTTGGGTCCTGCAGAACTCCTTCTCCACCGATGCTGAGCTGTGCACTCTGCAAATCCAAACCTACCAAGCAGAGAGAAATTCGAAATCACGGGTGAAAGAGTAGGCAAGCATTCGTCCTTGGGCCCAAAGCTAGTTTTGAAAGTGAATGAATGACTCTTCTCCAGCTGAGCCACAATGACTTCATTTATATACGAAAGAAGATTTGTGGGATTCGAAGGAGATAACCAATGTGTTCTTGACCCAAAGCCCAAGTTTAATAAATGCAAGGAACGTACTATTGTAAATAACAATACGTTTTTAGAGTTAAGATATTGTAGTCATTGAATCATAAACTTTTGTTTGCAAATAAAAGCAGAATCTATTCTAGGTCAGCACGTCTGGGTCAGCACGTATGTCTCGCCCTCCATCCCGTGTATATCTCCATCTTGTTTCCGTGCACTATCCCTGCACTAGTGAAAATCCTATCATCATAGTAAAAACTTTTTAGAAACCAAACAATGTCCCTTATGCAGTTCTTTTTTTTTTCTAAGAGTTTATTTATTTATTTGGAACATGTGGGAACAGGGGGCCCAGCAGAGAGAGACAACTCCCCAAGGTCCACATGGGGCTTGATCTCACAACCCCAAGACCACAACCCAAGCTGAAATCAAGAGTCGACACCCAACCAGCTGAACCACCCAGGCTCCCCACTTTACATCATTCAGATAATTGTGAACATCCAGTTGTCATTTTTCTATTACGTACTTCTCAAAAATTAAAATATCATTCTATTAGAGTGATCCAAATCATATTCATCAGAATTAAAAATTATACGATGAAAAAAAATATATATATATATATGTTTCTAAGCACTGGCATGTCTTGATAGGTTTGAAGAATGGAAGAACCAGAGTTAAATTCAGAAATGAGGGACCACGGCTCTCTGCAAACCATATTGGGAGACCAGAACCTTGTAAGGATGTTAAGGGGAATGAAAATAAATTTTGCCCTAAAAGATCAATTTCCTATTTCAATTCACTCTACAGGTTGTATTTTGTCTGTGTGACAATAATTTTCAATCAAGCTGATTGATATGGATCAGATGAGATTCATAAATAAGTGAATGAAGACATATTTTATGACTTAATCTCTACTTTGACACAAAACAGTGACTTTAGAAAATTTTCAAATTTATTTTTCATCTAACTTTCAGATATTTCAATTGGTGTGTGAGCAGATTACCCATGGAGACTATATATCCTAAATATAGGTTGTATTTTATAAATAGCTCTTATATTTATCTTCTATTTCTAAAATTTCCCAGAGCCTCTCTTTGATCTTCCAAAGTATTAACTCTGAACTTATTTTTCCTAAACAGGTTCCCAGAAATCAGGCAAGACTGTGTGACTGTTTTCATCTTTTGATTCATGCTCTATGGGAAGAGTCGGGTTTCTTTTGCTCAGGAAGGATATGACAGCAAGGACATTATTTCCCCTGCTGCCGATACAGGGGTGGACATGCAGAGACACCTGTCTGAGATGCCACAGGACTGGGTGGCAAGCCTCTCATTCTGATATGCTCTCACGTCATGCCCCAGAAGCTCTCTGCTAAACCAGTGTTTTCCAAATCGTGTTCCTCGCTGTAAGGATTCACCCCATCACAACAGGAGCTCAGGAATTGTGGGAGGTCAGTCTGGTGGAGGTGAAGTTGGGACCCGAACCCTACCGAGCTTGCTTTTCTAAAATCTGATCTATAGATTGAATTTCTTAGAATTGCACTTGAAAAAAACACTCTGTTGCTTAAGAAATATTTGAAAACTAGTGTCTCAATCCCTGCTGTCTCCACATCCTACCCGCAAACATACGGGCGTGCGCACACTCCCACGTACAGACTGTGTAGACAGGAGGGCGGGAGGATACAGCAGGAATAACACCAGATCTGTATTTTGCCATTTGGGGCATCTTCCTAGGGAACTTGGCCTCTTCTTGACATCCTGCTGCCTCTGCCTCCCCAAGCCTCCGGAATCACCTGCTGTCCAGCTCAGCCAGGCCAGTTCGTGGCCAAGGAGGGCATTGCCATGGAACAGGAGAGGTCGGTCTCCCTTGCTAAACCTACGTAGCGTGGGTCGACACTGCACACCCTGTTGTACAGACGGGCTCGCAGGTGGGCACTGGTGGGTCATGTGGAGCTGTTTGCCCAGAAGAGCTCAAGTTCCCCCTAGTGACGTCGAGGGACTAAGCCGTTGTGCTCAGGAGAGAGCCTAGGGTGAGGGGAGGCGGGACAGCAGGAAAGGAGAGAAGGAAGCGTACGGAGCTAGGAGCTAGGTTGGTCTGGATGGACCACGTGAAGCCGTGGACAACCTCAGCCCATTCCCTGTCCAGTTTCCTGACCTGTCTGGTTCTGGAAGGGTGTTGGCGTCTCTTCCCAGAGGCCGCACCCCGTTAGAAGCAGCTTTGTCCTGTCTTCAGGCTGAGTGTAGCACTTCGGAAACTGCAAAGGGAGGAGCAGCCTGGTTTGAGTTGGGCGCCCGTCTCCCCCTCATTTTCAGTAAGACACCAGGGTCTCCTCAGCTCACAGGTGGCCACGACACAGGCCCACGGTATTCACTCTAATTTTTCACATATAACCCCAAGACTTACATGATTATGAAACTACACTGTCTCCTTTATGGTGGAAAGAGGATACCACAACATTGAGACTTAAGCAACTGTTCCAAAACGGCATGAATGGATAATGCGAGCCATACAGACAGCACGTGGCCAAGGGAAAGGTACTGCGGTCACACTCCTAACTCCGGAAATTCACTGCGATGTGTCCTCAATACACAGAAGCCATATCTGTCGCTACGTGGCGTGCAGGTCGATTTTCCAACACGAGGACCAGTGGGGATCGTGGTAAGGTGTTGGTGCTGGACGCCTCTCCCAGTGTGGGTCGTTTTGGGGAATCCGCTTGGGGAGTCGTGCAGGACTGGCGACAGACAGCGTGTCTCTGTTCCCGGCTTCACCACCGGAGAGCAAGACACGGCTGTGACAGTCCTCAGTGGTCATTCCAAATCCTGTGTCGCCGGGGACGAGAGAAGCCCTGTTCTACGTTCTCTCCGAGGGAGCCCTTCCCTGTTCACAGAGACATTTCCAACTTGTGTATCTTTAATGCATTTTTACTAAATACAAAGAAACAAAAGGTAAGCTACTGCCACAGCCCCTCAGCTTCTGGTAAGCCCCTTAACAGCAGCGAGGGTCAGAGAGGCCTGATGTGTACAGAGATGGTGACATCACAAAAAGCAGGAATTAGGTAGATAAATATGAGTGTGTGTGCATCTGTGTTTGCAAGTCAGTTTTTCCCAAATGTTTTCTAATAGTGACTCACTTGAAAATTCTTTTAAATAAGCTAAAGAAAATTCAGTGAGGTCATTCTTATTAGACCATTTAGGAGAAGGGGTTGAGATTGTGACCCTCATGGGCACTCACTGATTGTCAAACGCCCAAGTTAAACCTTTGCAACTGACGGGATGCTTTCGATTTCAAGTGTCCGGGTGCTAGTAAGACCCAGTCAATGAATCAGGGCTCTACTAGGACTCATCCTTTCAAATTCCTTTTAGGTTCCTTTTATATTTAAATTATTTTCCTCTAAGTATTTATTATACATTTGGAAACTCACAGAAAGACCTTTGAAAATAAGATTTTTTTTTAACAAAATGTAAGCAAAAGTTCCATTTAGAAAAACTTTCTTATGGCTAAGATGACACATTCATAATCATTTGTAGAAAAAGTAAATGTTACCTTTAATTATGACATTTTAAGTATAATATAGATCTGTCTAGGGAATATTTATACAGGGATAGTTTTAAAGAATTAATGGAAAGAATACACCTATTTTCCCTTCATTTTGTCAAAAAATTAAAATATATATTTAGAGCTTGCAGTATTATTTGGGTGGATGTTCTCAGTATGCTGATTTGTGACTCTTTTATGGAAAAAATAAAACTACTCATTAAATGCCATTTCTCAGAAAAAAATGAGAACTCAAGTGAAATAGTTATGATGATAATATGTTAAAGCGGCTGTTTATGTAAGAGCACAAAGATACCAAAGTCAAATGGATATTGCTTTTCATCCATTTGAAAGAAACGACCCCCCCACCCCTATACAAGACATCCATATAAAACGGGTGCTCAGAAATATATTTAGGTGGCTCCAGATTCCCGTGCCTGTAGTTTTTATTCAGTTACTTAATTTTTATGACAGTATAATGCTTTAGTTTTAATATAATGTCGTCATTCTAGTGACAATTTCCATATTCTTAAATACAAATTCATATTTTAAGTCTTTTATCTATTTATGGATAGCCTATCATAGCACTTGGAGAATAACAAAAATGTTCCTATCAACTGTGAAAATTTTTCTATGCATCTAATTCCCTAAATGTCAATAATAGATCCCAGGAAGGTTTTAAATGTGTAATATAGACCCAATTTCAAGACTTCTAAAATGCAACCTTCTTTTTGGCTAGATATGGATAGTGCTGGCTTTGAAGACTCCCCTGCCTCCCAGACCTTACTAAAATACTTCATAGTCTGCTAAGCATTAACGTGAGAAAGGGTAATGGCTTTTTTGGAGCCGTTATAATCTATCGGGTCAAAGCATGTTTCATTGATAAGATAATGTTGCTTATCCTGCAGTCATGGAGGTCTGCAGATGAGGCGAGACACCCAGAGCCTTATGAAATATTTAAAAAGGCCCTTCCTCCGTGCACACATAATCAAGTCTTCCCAACCCAGTGGCTCAGGCAGTTTTAAGTGTTAAGCCTGGGAAGGTAAGGAAAATGAATAAAGGGGATAACGAAATGAAGCAGAGAGATTTCAGATGGAAGAAAGAAAGGGGCAGCATGTCTGTCAACGGATAACGCTCCCGTCAATTCATGTTGTTTCCAGAGTTATTAATAAGTCAGCCTGATTGATGATCATGGAAGGTGGTGGCCTGAGAGGGTCAGGGAGTGTGTAGTGCGAGCACAATCCCAGGTCTTCATGCTTTGGTTGAGAAACATTCACAGGGACCCTGAGACTTAGGGTGCTTGATATTTTCTTCAAAAGCATGCCTTTCTGAACCATCGCATTAGTGCAAGGATTTCTAACAGAGAGAGAGAAAAGATCATTTAACAAGTCCATTTTTGTGAAAACCACACGAAAGAGGCAACGACTAGGATGCTTTCTCGCTAATTCATACTCACCATGCTTTGCGGA
Organism: Mellivora capensis; assembly: GCA_004024625.1. NCBI lineage: Eukaryota > Metazoa > Chordata > Mammalia > Carnivora > Mustelidae > Mellivora > Mellivora capensis. The sequence goes on from PISX010025090.1 coordinate 6,461, forward strand.
GAGAGAGAAGCAGGCCAAGCCCGTGATCTCTCTCTGGCCATTGCTGCCCTGACATTCACCCTGCCCCTCTGACCTAGGGTAGCGGGTGTTTTGTGTCAGGCAAAGAGATAACAAAGACACCCAGCACCTATGGGATAGAGGCGGCCGAACTCTGTGCAAGGATGGCTTGGTTCTGTCCATGATTTCTGGGCTTTGAAAAAGCAGCCAACCAGATTTCTCCAAGGCAAAGATTACCACCGCCTGTCTTTCTTCTTGTAAAATGGAAATGGGAGATACTCCAATTCCAGGGTCTGGTTTTCAAAAGCGCGCTCTTGGCCACCCTCCCCTCCCCGCCACCTCCTCTACCCTCGCTCTGCATTCATTCTAGGCCGGCCTTCCTATGATAAAAGAAAGATGCCATGCAGTGTAAATTCAGTCAGATTGTCAATGTATCCACACACATTCTCAGTCTCTGTTCAATGTTCCGTGACAACAAGGTGAGACGGCAGAGGTTATTGGAACAGCTGCTGCCTAAGCTGGAAATCCCAGGCATTGAGCACCATCTGTCTATACATTCACAAATGTATACGAGGGCCATCTATCAGAGGGGGGCACTGCAGCTGCCTCCCCACCAGGCCCGCTTCCGTCCTCCACCCGAACAATGAGAGAGGGCTCTTCACTCTGAGCCACACAGAATGGCTGATTTGATTAAGTCCCCAACTCTCATTATGCTAGGTAGGGGTGTAGAATTTCAATGATAATCCATAATGCATGACCAGTTTGTCACCATGGCAACATAAATTCAAGGTTACTAGCTCAGACGCATAATTGGGTGTGCATTGAGCGCTGAAGACGGGCTGTTAAAATTCTTGTCATAGAAAAGTAGCATCCATCATACTGTCTGAAATTGCAAAGTACTCGTAATCAGACAGAAAAATCCTTGGAGAAAAATGTTAATAAAATAACTATTACAGTCTAATAAAATTATGAAGTTTAACCACTTTGGTTTTTAGAGTATTTCGGTTAGGAAGGATGAAGCAGACACCTCATTAAACACCAGAGATTTAGGTCGAACCTCCCCCACCAGTATTTGCTGTGAAATATGGACCTACAGAATTTTGGGTCTCAGTATGATTGATTGATCAAAATAAGCCCCGCATAATAAAATAGACCACCGCACACACATTTGTTTCATTTTTACATTTCATATTGGATTTTCCTTTGCTGTAAGAATATTTCCTTAATAAAATGCTCTGGGGAAACTAAATCTACTCCTTTGCTTTAAAATGCTGAAAATTAAATTATGCATGCTATTTGTTGTATCTCCCAAAGTAGAGACATAAAGGCGAAGGTGGTGACAAGAAAATGAAAAAGAGTCAAAAAGAGATAAGACTATGTTGAATTATCAGCCCACCCTTCCGTGAATTCACTGTGCTGTTTATCAATACTCTGAGGAGAAATTTTAGTGGAATGTATATGGCTAAGAAAAATCCCATACAAAATAAAACGTGTACTCTGCAAGAGGATTGCATCCTGGACCAAGATAATTATGGTAATTACTTGTTTTGGTGTTTGGCTTTGCCAATGAAGTAGAACCAGGCACAGAGTCATAAAGGAGCCCCACACAAATGGCCGAAAATTAAACTCAGGGTGTTCTTAAGGGGGCACATCACGGCTCATTGAAGACTCCCCCCCGCCCACCTCTAGTTCCTTTGATGGAGTCTAACCCGTGTTTCATGGTGTGGCTTCTTTGGATTTTACGTACGAGATGTTCTGCTCTAGATATTATTTATTACAGTTTTTCCTAAAATCAAAATGACAAAATCTAAATGTATATATTTTTTTAACCGCACAACCCAGGGTTTCATGTGTTTTTTTTTAAAGACTGATCTGCCCTTTGTTACCGAGCTTCAGCTTTTATTTAATTCTGTTGAAAAAAACTTAGGATTCACTGACTTAAAGGATAAGAGAATTCCTGCCAAATGAAAGCAGACGCGGCCACATGACCATGGAAACAGCGCCGAGCTCTCGCGCAGACCTCGCAGGAAGTGAGGTTTAATTGCTTCTGCCTTTCTCTTTACACTGAGCCCTCTCACACTCGGACCGTTTTCTTTTTCGTCTACCCTCCGGGATATGCACAAAAGCAGTTATTTTTCTTGGTATCATATCTGCCATCATTATAAAATAACTAAAATAATAGGTAAGGGCACAGATAAAACTAATTTTCAGGCAGCTGACATCATTTTAAATGCATCGTTTATCTTATAGGATTTCAAGTACTGCCCTCAATTTTCTGCAAAGCCAAGGGGGATCAGATGATTTTTTTTTCAATTGAATAACAGAGATTTATTTCTTTTGAACATCACATCCCCAGGACCTTTGCAAATTTTAAAGCATAAAATAAGAAGGAAAAAAAAAAGCAAAGTAAGAATCAAAATCAGATGACCTAATTCAGAATATAGATGTAATTTTATATTTTTTTTACGTTGTGTTTAATCATACTAATGGCTGTGTCCTTTGGAATTTTTTTTTTTTTAAATGAAGGTACTTTGTGTGGTGCAGTTTCATTTGAAATATGAAGGGGTTTCTTGTCTGAAAGGGCTTGCTTACAAAAGTCACATCTGGAAGTACATTCAGATCCAATGGCACACATGTAACTCCAATTAACATTACGAATGCTAAGGAAAATATACCGCCAGCCGGCAGAGGGGGAGGGGCGGAAAACTGAAGAAAGAGGTTTGTGTCTCTGATTTAAATACAAGTGACTTTATGGAGAGCACCAGCATGTGGTCAAATGGACTCCTATTGTGGAAATGCATTGGCTCTTAAGGCAGAAAAACATTTCTGATTTGATGTTTAGTGAAGTGCATCCATAATCAGGAGCAAATACTGAGCTGATTTACCTACCCTGGAATGAAATCCCAGCAAACTGTGAAGGCGTGAGTCTGATTTAGTTTCCAGAGTCTTTTGGATCATTTAAAACTTTGCAATTTGAGGAGTTAGGCTTTTGTATACTTAAATATACGTATCTATATGCGTTGGCACTAATATACACTGATTCACAACATACTGTTGATTCTTATTAAAAACCCCTTATGCTGTATACACTTGTAAGAATGATGACAACAAAAAACCCACCCCATTTTTAATTAGAACAAAAGCTTAAGCATCAGTAACATGGATTTCATTATAACCAAAATCGCCATATTTTTGAGAACTCTTTAAGAAAAAGCCAATTGTGTTTCCTAGTTACAGAATTGGAGATAGTACAATATGGATGTTTTATGCCTATTGTGCCTCAACATCTTTATAAAAAATCCAAAATTACAATTTGAAAATATGCTGCAGTTACTTTCCATGTTCAACAAGCTACAATTTGATATTAGTCAATCTTTCGAAGTCTGAAATGGTTCTGAAATGAGTACATGATAAATATTTTGGAATAATAACATATCAAAACTCAACAAATTGTGAGACCTTGAGATAAATATTCTCCCTGTGCAGAAATGAGGAGAGACTTGTAGCCGTCTCAACACTGCTTATGCAAAAGACACACACAGCGGAAAGAGTGGACCAGCCAACGGCAGTTTCCCTGATCAGTTACATCCACATGCCAGTCAGGTCTTCTTCCCATCATTTTTCTCAGCAAATTGATTTTTATTTGTAATGGCCTCATATTCTGATGCCTTGCCCTTCATTAGTTAGCTTTGCAGACTTCAGGAAAAAAATAGCACTCATTATAGTTGGACATATTCGGTTTTGAAAACCTGTAAAATGTGCGTTTTACATTTTCTTATAGATGTGATGGACACTGGTACCTATCTGATTTCCATGAGGTTGCATTCTGGTGAGATGATTTTTTAAAACCTTTTTAAAGTTCAATCACTGTGTACAGTAATTCCAGAGGATGTGCTGTATTCAAATAAACATAAAATATGTATCTCAACGTATACGCATGTGTAATTTATATATCGTGTTTGTGTAATGTATATGTGTCTGGTAAATCTAAGAGCCTAGCTGTGTTTCCTTTCTTGCTGTGATGCTCATTTATAATTGCCTCTGCCTTTTATTAATTCTATGGTGATTTGGCACAAGGTTGAGTACGGCAGTCGGAGGATTAGGTTTGATTCACGTGTATCCCGGTTCTTCCCAGTTAAAGTCGAATGCAGGTGTGAGTAGTTCCTGATCTTTCATTCTTCATGTGACTTTCAGAGCGATCTCCCCGGCGTGGGAGTCAGCCGGACTGGGAATGCCCATCACCATCCATAGGGCGGCTGCAGAGACAAACCCGGGTTAATGCCCCAAATAGCTAACAAAATGCACCTGCTTATCATCTGAGAAAGCCACTATGGGCTGGCAGGAAGATGACCAACTCCAGCTCTGATTTTTTTAACTGAGTTTTTAAAAATCACCAAAAGACTACATATATGTGATCATCTTGCCAGACCTATTATGGAAACGTATTAAAACTGATAATCAGTGTATATCTCACAAGAGCTAATTAGATTTGTGAGAGTCATAAACCTGTGATCCAAAGGAAATGGGCAACGAGGACAGCGATCTATTCCATACTTTCAGATCGCTACCATACAATAAAATTAACATTTAAAACCGTTCTGAATATAGTTGAATCACTAATGTGGAAAGACACTATTAGCATTTGGCTCATAGAACTTTTGGTCTAGAATGGACTGTAAAAGGTCATCTGCAGGGGCGCCTGGGGGGCGCGGTCTGTTAAGTGTCTGACTCTTGGTTTCTGCTCAGGGCATGATCTCAGGGTCCTGAGGTTGAGCCCCAAGTCAGGCTCCCTGCTGAGCATGGAGCCTGCTTGGGTTCTGTCTCTTTCCATCTCCCTCCCTTCCACTCATGCTGCTCTCCCACTCAAATAAATAAATAAATAAATAAATAAATAAATAAAGTCATCTGCCTATGTCACATGTCAATTATTTGAACCTATTATTTAAAATCTTCCAGGGGCACCTGGGTGGCTCAGCCTTTAAGCATCTGCCTTCATCTCGGGTCATGATCCCATAGTCCTGGGATTGTGCCCCACATTGGACTTCCCACTCAGCGGGAAGCCTGCTTCTCCTTCCCACACTCCCTCTGCTTGTGTTCTCTCTCTCATTGTGTCTCTCTGTCAAATAAATAAATAAAATCTTAAAAATAAATAAATAAATAAAACCTTCCAAAACTGACCCTTTGATTTGTATATGAACATGTCTAGTGTTTAAGAACTTACTATTTCTTTTTTTTTAAGATTTTATTTATTTATTCGACAGACAGAAATCACAAGTAGGCAGAGAGGCAGGTAGAGAGAGAGGAAGGGAAGCAGGCTCCCTGCTGAGCAAAGAGCCCAATGCAGGGCTCGATCCCAGGACCCTGAGATCACGACCTGAGCCGAAGGCAGAGGCTTTAACCCACTGAGCCACCCAGGCGCCCCAAGAACTTACTATTTCTTAAAGAAATCCATGATTGTCTTTATACTAAGCTGGAATCTGGAATCTGTCTCCCAAACCTTCCATTATTCAAGCCAACTTCTCCCTCTTAGCACCACACAAAATAAAACTAATATATCTCATACTGCACCATCATCCTCATATTTGAGCGAAACACCACCCTCTCTCACTGAAATGAAACAAGTCCATGTCTTCAGACGTTCTTGGTCTGATGTGGAAGTCATAGGACATTTTTAGGGTCAACACATTGAAAACAGCCAACAGACACCATCATATATGGAGACGCGCTATGTCAGATTTGATCTGTTTTGGTTTTTTTCACAAACCAAAATTGGTTCTACTACAAAATAAATACTTCATATTAGACTGTTTACTTCTTAATTGCATAGGAAGATGAGTTGTAGACCCAACAAATGAAGATGATTTCTGATTAACGAAAAATCGACTTCATCATGTAAATACATTTTTCTATTCTTCCATCCATGGCCCCCAACTCTCCTGCTCCCTATCTGCTGCCCCACAGGCCCCCACCCCAGTGAGTCCAGGGCCTCACATGCAAACACAACCATGCTCCCTGTTCCAAAGGAAAAAAGGGCATGTCCATGAATGGATTGCACTAGAAGTATTTTCTTGAATTTATGCTATCACCTCTCCTTCGCAGTATTTATTTGCCAGTGGCTGAACCTTTTGGGGCAATGTTTGAAGCAGAGGTCCTGGGCAATATCTGGAACAGTGTAGACTCTTAATAAGATGTGATCTCTGTGTTCACCAAAGTTGAGTGTTTGATTAGGTATATGACATTCTCCAGAGAGCCTTACTACCGTTTCCTTCACTGAACCATACAATATATTATATGCGGACATTGTACAATCTGCACCTAAATTTTGAATCTGTTACAAATAAAGCTTCTGTCATTACTGCACAGTGAAGTCTTGGACTTAAATTCAAAGGCACATGACCTTTTATACGACCGTAGGCACCAAATCGTCCTATCTTCCTCCCACCCAGTTCCCATAACACTGTACTGGAATTCTGTTCCTCTCTCCTGCCTTGCTCACTCAGTGAGGATAAAGATGGTCTTTGGACCCCTGTGGGATTCTTAGCACTGATCATAGTGCCTAGAATATGCTAGTATCTGGGTGATGTTAGTAAGTGAAGGGAAAGTGATTGAAATTATGCAGGTTCTGAGAGCACCACAATTCCACAATTGAAAGTTCACACAGTATGAGTCATCCACTGTTTCTTGTGTATGTGTGTGTATGTGTGTGTTTTCTTCTCTCCCTTGAGGGTCTTCCCACAGCACTGTTCTGAACGAGTTGCCGAGAAGTTGCCGAGGCACACTCCTACAGTAATGCAGTCTGCATGACCTGCCTCCCACCAGCATTCTGATGCTGCATTCTAGTGAAGCTAGAATCTGCAAGAAGCCTCAATGGAAACATAACTATCTTCAGCATTTCCAAGGTCAGGCAGAGAGCAGGAGAGAAGGTTTCCAGCAAGATAAGAGGAGGGGGCTTGCCTGCTAAGGTGTGCAGTTGTCAGAACGTGAAAGAAGATTAACAATTCCTATTCAGACTAAGCCTCGTGGGATAGTCCAGGGCACCGGGACTCATGTGCTCTCTCTGAAATAGCTTCTTTCTGTTGGGTTGCATCCAACAGTATGATGAGAAAACTGAAGGACAAGTCATACCTTCCACATCCTCCCCTGAATGTCCTGTGTCAGCTGGGCTCAGATCCCATGCTAGGTTATGAGAGAATTCACAGTGAATTGGGGATACAAGAGACACATAAGTGATTAGAAGTTAGAGTGTATAAGAGCTCCTGTGGGAGTAAGTACCAGGCCGAGTGGCGGCAGATAAGGAAGCAGATATGGGAGAAGGGCGGGGTGTGAGCACCTGAGCCCAAGGCAAAGGACGGGAGGTCTACCCCTAGACAGATGCGCGAGGACAGACACATGGAGGTGCAGAGAACGTGCCGCCCTCAGAAATGACTCTTCATGAGTTCATTCTGACTGGAGAGAAGGGTGGGCAGGAGACCGAGTATCAGCTGGGAAGACTGGGCTGGGTGGGAACGGGAGAGGTCTCGGGACCCAGGCCCAGCAGTGAGGAGCTGGGAATGCTGTTAGGACGCTGTTGATTCGTCATTCCAGCAGGATCCAGGGGTCTCCCATTGCATTTACAACAGGACTGCTGAGCAACCGGCATGGTCTCTTAATAACGGGGGAAGAGTGACAATCGCGTTCCCTAGTGTTGAGGCTGCTAGCCCCAAGGTCCTCTCATTTCAGACATTTATGCAAATGTTTTTGCCAACTTAATCCTGAAGGGCTTGAAATCTTGAAAAAAGATGGCATTGACCAGACGACCTCTAAATTCCCTCCAGTTTCAACAATTTCCGAGCCTTAGTGACCGGCCCATAAATAAAACGGCAGGGACTTCCCAGCATGTGGGCCACCTTGCCATCTTGTCTACATATTGTTCCCTCTGCTGTACGTTTGAATATGAAAGCCTTATTCTCAGAACTACAAATGTCTTCACCCTTCAAAAATGTTCAGATTGAGAAACTGAATTTAAATAAAATATTTTCCTCCTTTTCTTTTGCTTCTGAAAACATGTGAAGCTAACCATGCATACTCCTAGAATTTGACATTTGGGTCAGTCTAGTTTACCTGTGAATCAACAGGGGTTGGTCTACCAAATATCTGGTAGGAATGGTTTTCTAATCAGTGAAATCCCCGGGAGCACATGTGTCCTGCAAACAATTTTGCTACAGGGATTATGGAAATAATGTTCTTTTTATTCTGACACACAGTTGTTCTTAGTTCACAGTCCAGTGAACTGGCATGGAGTTAAATTCAGGTTTTCTTTATGGGCTATTAAAAGTAGCCTACAAAATTAATAACCATACCTTGTACTAATCTAGCACCTCTCACAGCACATTATCTCAGCTTTATTATCTCATTTTCCCTCACAACCTCCCTGTGGGGAATGGCCATAGCAGATCAGGAAGCTGGAGGAAGAGAGTCACATTACCCCGGTGCCCAGCCCTCAAAGATGTGGCTTACCTTGAAGCCCAGGTCTTAGCAAATGATTCTCTTCCGCGCAGAGCATGCTACACAAGAAAGGTATATTCTTTGTTCGCACATTTCTTGACACATTTTGGTCTCCATGAGCAACTTTTCAGTCCCAAGGTGACTCATTCTCAGAACTTTTTAACTAATGTTCCTTATGAACCTCACATGAACTGCTTACGGAAAAAAAATCACAGTTTACATCGCTATGTCCCAATTAAACAATCTGCGCCTGCTGTCTTCTATAGGACAACTGTCATTTCCTATAGAAGACTCGAGGCTTAAATACTGTAATTAGAGATCGATTACCCAGTCAATAGTCACTGAATGCCTATGAGCCTGGAGAAGGAGCTTTCCAGAAGCTTCCTGCAGACCTCAGTACGGAAGGAGGGCTCCTCCCCTAGTATGTGCCCCCGGAGCAGCAGGAGCCCGGCCACAGTGGTCAGCTAGTTTTTTCTCTCTGTAACTATTCCTGAAGTGGCTCTTGGTGTCCGCTCAGCTCATGAACCCAGGGTCCTACCCACCCCGCGTCAGGCTCCACACTCAGTAGGGAGCCCGCTTGGAAGGCTCTTTCCTTCTACCTCTTCTCTCTCTAAAAAATAATAAATAAATAAATCTTGAAAAAATAAGCACCTAGAAGCTTGAGTGTGACTCTGGCACTAGTGTAACCTGAGCTGTTGGTGTCACTGTTAACTACGGGGCCCGAGATAAATATTTCAGCCTGTTCCTGGCTGAATCTTACTGTTCTTCTATTAAACAACTCCGAGCAGTTAGTGATTTTCTCCATTGTAGCCTGGTCCCTATTCACTGGCAATTTCCTTATGTGAGGGCAAGTACAAATTGCACAAAAAATTTCAATCTCTACATGTAATTGTTACGAGGATAGATTTTAGAATGCAAGGTTGCCTATATTTCATTTTATGGGTGTGGGCTACTCGGGAGGATTGAGAAGTGGGATTCTCCTCAGGTCAGTAGATTTACTAGTTATAGAATCCATGGAAGTTCCAGGAATTCTAGTCTCCTCTTACAAACCAAGGGGATATGTTTTATATGCTCTTTAAGGAAATAGGAGAAAAATTCCAGGTTGACTTTTCACTGAAAATCTAGAAAGTGAGTCAAATAAAGGATTGAATATTATCCTGTGAAATGGTGGGCTATAGTTATTGAGGTGGGGTAAACTTCTTAAATAAGGACAAAATCCTTGGCTAATAAAGAAATTGACCTAGTTGACTAAATTTTTTTATTTTTAAATAATTTTTAAAAATTTAAAAAATTTTAAAAAAAATTTTTAAATAAAAAAGTGACTGTTTGGGAGATAATATTTAAAACGTATAGAACAGATGGTACTTAATACCCTATGATTTTAAAGCCGTCTATGCATAAAGACCAACAAAGAATAATTGTGCAGACAATAAGAACAGGAAGTTTACAGAGGGAAAAAGCACAATAGAAAAAATATAAGCATATAAAAGTATAATAAATCTCTTCAGTAGTCAGGAAATCACAAATTAAAAAATAATAAGACACAAGTTATTTGCCCACCAGTCTTATAAAAATTAACATCTTTGGCAATGGCCTGCACTGGGATAGGTATACAAAAATTAATGCTGTTAGGGAAACTAATTTAGTGCCAGGTACAGTGATACCATTTTGGGCTCACTGGTTAAAAACATAAATGTCCTCATTTTTGAACAATAATTTTCTTTTTAGCACCTATTCTACAGAAATTTTTGCAATTATGTATATAAGAACACATTTGCAAGGATGTTTAACATAACATTTTTTGTAAATGCAAAGAGCAGTAAACAATGAAAGTCATTGAAAGGGAAAGTTCTCAAAAATAGAATATAGTTAATGGTAGATGTTTAAAAGGAGTATAGAGCCCTAAGAATTAAATGACAACAAAACAATAAGGAGGAAATGGGTGTCATAAAGCATAACAACCCAGGACAGACAATATGGCCAGAAATGGTACACCTCACACAAATTCGTGTTGAAAGAAGTGAAGAGACAAACTGATACTAATTAAAATGTTGGTGATGTAGAAGCTAAATTTGGCTAGTTGTCTTAGAGTCCAGAAAGGATGCACATTCACAGATAAAAAGAAGAAGGACTTAATATCTAGATGATTGGAGTTCACAAAGAAAAAAATCTGAACAACTGAAATGGAAATATTAATTTAAAAAATAACAGAAGAAAACTTCTGCTGAAGAAAGCATCATCAGCTCTGGGTGTACTAAAATTTCTAATTCAAAATAATTTAGCAGAAATTTATCCCAGTTTTCCACATCCTACAAAATACCCTTAATATTCCCAGTAATAACTGCATCAGCAGATTCTTCTCAAAATTAAATGTCATTAAAGATTTAAGATCTTTCAGTTATCAGTTGAAAGTGAAGTTGCTAAAATATAAATTTTGATGGTCTAATAGATCTGTAAGAAAGTCAGCCAGAAAAATCTTGTAATCAAGTTCTCATATTAATGAAGCATAAGTTACTCTATTACATGTATATGCTTATGACAGTAGAAAATTCATTTCTGCAGTTTATAAATTTTGTCACTCATGCATCACCACTACAACTATTACCTTTTTATAGCTAATAACATATTTTAACCAATTTTAAGAGGAAAAAGCTTTGGGATACCTCAGTGATGCAGTCAGTTGAGCAACTGACTCTTGATTTCAGCTCAGGTTGTGATCCCAGTATCATGAGATTGAATCCCACATCAGGCTCCAGGTGGGAGTCTGCTTAAGGTTCTCTTCTTCCTAGGTCTCTGGCCCTTCCCCTTCTCTCTCTCTGTTAAATAAATAAATAAATCTTTTTAAAAATTAAAAACAAAACAAAAACAAAAACAGAAAAAAAACTTTATAACTTAGTACCTTTCATGGTTTTTCCTCCTGCTTTTTGAGCAACAGCCCTCATTTTTATTTTGTACAGGGACACACAAATTATGTACCTACCCTCGAGGATATTTTTATAAGAATCAAAGGATATTAATATCATTAAAATTAGATACAAACACCAGAGCAGATGATAGGACTGTCACATACTCTACAGGGCAAAGACACATGCACGCACATACACACACACACACACACACACACAGGAGGTTAAAGTACATTTATTTATTAATAGGTAAAATCTCCACCATTGAACCAATCTCTCCTCCTGCAATCTACTCACACACTGAAGGGACACACTGAAAACTGAGTGGTAACAATTTTTATCAAAAGGTTAGTAACTAGGGCTTCCTAGGTGGTTCAGTTGATTGGTCATCTGCCTTCAGCTCAGGTCATGATCCCAGGGTCCTGGGATCCAGCCCCACGTTGGTCTCCCTGCTCCGTGGAGAGCCTGCTTCTCCCTCTCCCTCTGCTTGTTACTCTGTCAACTTGTTTTCTCTCTCTATCTCACTACCAAATAAATAAATAAAATCTTTTAAAAAAATGTTAATGACTGAAGTATGAGAGTTACAGCCCTGGTTCCCCACGGGGGAAGTGGTGGCTGAGTGAGATCATCTTTCCACCTGTTTGAAGTATGGATGCCTCTTGCCATGAGACATCCTGATGCATTTTTCCACTCAAACCTCACAATAATTCTTAATTAATTAGAATTAATTGAAATTCTTCTAAATTCTTAATTCTCTTGAATTTAGGTAAGACAGATAGTTTCCTCAAGGGCAAACAACTATTCAGTCACAGAGTGGGGGCTCAGACCAGGTTTTCGGACATTAAATCTAGAACACATGCAGTCGTCCCAGACAGCAAAGTGAGGGCTGGCCTGTCTACCATCTCTCTCAACATTCCACCAGGTTCGGTGTCTTGCCTGAGGCAGAAAACCATTTCAGAAAATTCTTTCAAAATATTTTCAGGTGAGCTTGGACCAAATTCTTACACATTTGCAAATTATCATACACATCTCTTTAGTTGGAGGGCCAGCTTGGGGGTAGACACGCATGTCCAACTTGGGGCAGGTTAGGAGTGAGGTGTCTAGGACCGATCCTGTCCGGCAAAACTGCTAAGCAGACAAAGTGGACAATGAAACCCATGCTGGCCTTGTTGGTATTTTCCATCGTGAAGTAAGCTGAGTTTGCAAGATGCACACCCTGGGGGTAAGTATTCTTTCCCAAATACAGGAAGGAGCTCAGACCCAAGTGGGAGACACAGTCCAGGTGCATCTTATCATTGGCAGAGAACCTTCCCTCCTCCATAACCAATTAAGATGTTTCTATGAAAATAGAGAGCTCTTTAGTCAAATCAGATGTTCGTTATTGAGTCAACTTATAATTACTTTCACTTACATTCTGAGTACAATTTTCTTAGTGGTAAAAGTGCAGTTTTAGCAGCTTTCCTGAATGTAAATGCTTCCCACTCTTATCACAAGATGAGATGCTGATCAGTATGGCCAGTAACTCAACATTAAAGGACAAGCTTTACTTTGTTTTTCCCTTATGAATGAGCTCTCCCATACCAATTAACGATTGATAGTCTCAAAAAGAATAAAACCTCATGCATATTATATTGAAAGTACAAACATCTCCCCCATTAATTTAATAGCATTTACTTCTGTGCAGTGGAAAACAACAAAACCCAACAAGCTGGCTCCATTTTGCCAGGGGCCGAGTCCTCAGAAGTCAAGGCAAAATGGCAGACTTCATTGTCAGCAGAGTGGATGACACCCTAAATCCCATGGGCTTGTAAACCGGGCGGTGCTAGGTCTGAATGCCCCACGCTCTTAGATCCATTCCTGCACCACCTAGTGGAGCACACCTCCCATTTCCACGGGAAACAAACCTTTTGTTTCAGAATAAAATGGACATCGGCTGTTCTGAAAATCCTCTTAGCAGTAAAGCATTACAGAGGAACGGTGCATATTTAGAAGTAAACCTCGAAAGTTAGTCTGAGGCTGATGCACTTCCTATCTCATCCATATCCATATTCCAAGAACATTAGCTGAGTTTAAAACAAGGTGTTTCTAATGTTTGAAACATGAGAATGATGTTAAATGTGTTACCTCCACGTGAAGCTCAATGACGACTAATCTTTACACAGTCAATTGAGCATGGTGAAAATTCATGTTTATTAATTTTATTGGATGTTAGAAAAACACAAAGTGAATCACTGGGTTCACAAGGAATAGGATTTAGCAGCTCAGGCTACAAATGCCCTCACACTTCTTTCTGTCTCCATCCCCTCGCTCTGTAGCTATACATAGGCTTAAACAAGTGTAGGAGGGTGTAACACACTGCCTACAAGTCACAAGTAAAACTGGCATTTTCAGGTCTTGCAACATAGATCAGTTTTCATACTTCCTCTCATTAGTACTAGCCAGTTAGAACGCCTATGTGTAAAATAGAGATTTTTTTTTAAAGTTTGTATTGTGAAATTTTTAAACTTTTTATTGTGAGATAATACACATCCAAGAAAATCCACAAAGCATAAATACATAATTTAAATAAATCACCATGAATACCCATGTAATCATTACCAAAGCAAACTATTATAGGACATTGCCAAGATCCCAGGGGTCCCCCAACTCCTAACCTCACTTCTGGTTCTAACTCTTCCCAACAATGCACCCGTCCCTAACTCACACAGTCATGCCTTCCTTCCTTTGTTTATGTTCTTATGACCCACATGCCTGTCCCAAAATACTCCAGTTTTGCCTATTTTTGAACTTTATGGAAGTGGAATTGTACAGCATGTTATATTTTGCTCTGTGCCTCTTTTATTCAACAATATACATATTTTTTTACTTAGTTGTAAGTAATGTAGTCTTTGCACGCCTGTGTAGTATTCCACTGTCTGAGTATTTCACAAGCTGTTTGCCCATTCAACTGATGATACGTACTTGGGTTATTTCCGATCTTTGTTCCTTGTGGACAGTGCTGCAGTCCCCATTCTCGTACATGCATCCTGTTGCACAGATACCTGATTTCCGCTGCCTGCATGTTTTATCATGGATTTGCACAGGAATTTGCACAGGAATTGCTATGCGCCTGTGTGTGTTTTAGCTCCGCAGAGACAACGGAGCTGTTCTGCCCCTGCAGAGCAGGATATCCTGTTGCTCTAAGTCCTCGACCCCACTGGGTTTTGTTGCTCATTTTATGTTTTCAGGGCTGTGGGTATGTATTATCTCGCTGTGATTTCAATTTCCGTTTTCTCAATTTTTATGAACATTGAACACCTTCTCACATGTTCTTTGGACATGTGTCTGCCCCACTGTGAGGTGCCTTTTTGGAGCTTCTGCTCATTCTGCTCCTTCTTCTTCCGCTTGTCTTCTAATAATCCTTATAATAATCACAGATTGTGGGAGCTCATTAGCTAGAAGTCGTCTGCAGATTGGTGGTGAGTGAGTCACAGATGTAGTCGCCCCTTCGGTGGCTGACTTAATGTCACTCTCTTTTTAATGCTCCCAGTAAACAGATAAAGTTGTTTACTTTTACCTTAGTTCAACATTTCAGTCTTTTATAAACTCCAGTGCTTTAAAAAGATTATCTCACTCTATCTGAGGGAATGGAATTATCCTGTACTAACATTTCACATTTTATATCTTATTTTATTTATTTCATTTTACTTTAATTTTATGTGTTTTGTTCTTCCCCTTTCATTTAGGCTAACAGCCCACATACAGTCAAATTATATTTGAGATAGAAGTTCAAGCTCATGTTGCATTGTGCACGGGTCCCCTATTGACTGAAACCCATGTATCGATATGACCCTTGCTTCCGACTGATTATTAAATCATTAGAAGTCCTGATCAGATGTCCCAGGGTCTACCCTGAGTGCTCCCTTCTTGCTCACTGGTCTATCCCTAGGCCGGATACCACCCTGTACTTATTGCTATACCTTTGTAAAAATCTTTAGTAGAAGACACATCACGATCTCCCAGATTCTTCTTGAGAGTGTGAAAATTATTTTGGCTATATGAATTTTCATAATTGTTTCAGAATAATTTCATCAAGTTACCTCATATATTGTTTTTACATTTTGGGGGTTTTGTTTAGGATTGCATTGAATACATGCACTTCAACGTGGGAAGAATTAACCTCTTCATGACATGACACTATTGAGTTTTCCAGTATAAAAACATGACCGATCTCTCCATTAGTCCTTTAATATTATCCATGAAAGTTTATATTTTCACCAAGATATTTTGTACTTTGTTGTTGTTTTTACAATTATCTCTCATCTTATGAATTAGAGGATCTTCTTCTACATAGTACATTTCCCTCAAATTTATTTGTTACTGGTAGAGAAATACAGTTTATTTTTTTAATTGATTTTGTCAATTCTGGTAAACATCATGAATTCTTTGAGCTTTTTGGTAGATCCTTTCAGAGGCTTTCCTTCAGAGCACACACATAATTACAGTTTTCTTTCTTCCTTCAGAATTATTTCTTCTTTTCCAGTTCTTATACCTTTAATTTTTTTTCTTTACTTAAAATACTAGAGAAAATAAATTTATCATGCTTAATACGCTGGCTAAGAACTGTATAGTATACTGAAAAGAAATGGTGACAGAGGACATATTCCCCCCTCTGTTAGAACCTAAAGGAGACCGTCCAGCTCTTCAGATTAAGTAAGTTATGTGCTGTTGTTCTGATAAGCACCTTTTGTCAGTATAGGGAGTTCCTTTCTATTCTTAAATGCTGAGAGATTTTATTACGAATGGACTTTTAATTTCACTGAATGTTGTTAAAAATCTCTTGAAATAACTACATCATGGTTCTCTTTTAATAACTGTTTTTGAGTTGAAATACATTGATTTGTTTTCTAATAAACTGATATTGCATTTTGGTATAAACTCAGTTAGGTCATAATTTTTTATAGTTAGCCAAATAATATTTTAAGATTTTTTTTTATCTCTATTCACTGCAAAGATGACCTGTGATTTCTTTCTCCTTTATTTCTTTAGCAGGTGAATTAGTTCATAAAGTGAATTCTGGAAGATATCCTGTACAATTAGAATTATATCTTTATTAAATAATTGGGAAAACTTGGAGGTGAAGCCATCTGGATCTAAGGTTTTCTTAGTGGAAAGGGTTTTATGTTTTAGAAATTTAATGTTTTATAACAAGGACTACTTACTTCTTCAATGCTGTGGAGAGAGCAGTTTGGGTGAGTTATGTTTTTCTAAGATATTTTCTCCATTCCATAAATTGTCTGTTCTATTGGCTTAAAGTAGTCCATGATATCATTTTATTATCTTTTTGATATCTGCCAATCCCCAGAGACTGATCTTTTTCATCTATGAAATTAGTCCTTTGGGCCTTCTCTCTTCTGTTCTTGACTAGTCTCAACAGAGGTTACCAGTTTGAGTTATTTTAAAGAACCACTGTTTGGATTTATTTATCTTCTCTGTATTGGTTTTCTACTTTAATAACTTCTGTTATGGCTTTTTTCTTCTCCTCTACTTCTTACTTCCTTGAGTTTTTTTGGTCAATCTCTTTTTCTCTTAAGTTTTTGAAATAGATGCTTGGTTCATTAATTTGTATACATTTACGTATGTATATATTTAAGAATATTATTATGTATGTATATATTTAAGAATATTCTTTAAGTAGTATCCCACAAGTTCAGACATATATATTTTTGCTGTAGTTCAGTTCAAAATACTTTATTTCCATTATAATTTCTGCTTTGATTGATGGGATGCTTAAAACTATATTTCTTAATTTCCAATCATCCGTGTGTTTTGTTGTATCTTTTGTTTATTTCTTTGTTCTTTATTTCCAACTTAATGGCACAGTTGTCAGAAAACATACTCTGTGTAACTTGAACCTTTTGAAATGTATTGAGAGTTGCTTTCTGGACCAGGATATGTTCAACTGGAAAAAAAAATATGCCAAGTATGCTTGCAAAAGCAAATGGATTTGATTTCTTTTACTTCCTCTCTCGTTTTTCTTTCCTTCCTCTCTCCCTCCCTCCCTTCCTTCTTCTCTTTCTCCCTTCCCTTTCCTCCCTCCTTCCCTCTCCATCTCTATCTTTCCCTTTCTCTTTCTGTTAGGTCAGATTTGCTACCTTTGTTTAAATCTTCCTGTTATTAATATTTTCTTATCTGGTTGTTCTTTTTCTTATTAAAGATGACATTGCAAAATTCTACACAAATGGTAGTGGGTTATTTTACATTTCCTCCTATAATTGTAAAAGTTTCTTCTTTTCATGTTTTGAGGCCATAAAATTACACAAAATCCATAAATTGTTGTATCCACCCAGGAAATTGAAACTTTTATCTTTTGGATCCTTCATTACTAACTCTTTATCTCTAGTACTGCCCTGCCATAAAGCCAATTTCGCCAAAGATGGTATAGCTACCCAGGTTTCTTTTGACTGATATTTCCTTGCTCTACCTTTTTATCTTTGCTTTTATTTTAACCTTGTGTTTGGGCTATGCCTTATGTTTTAGATGTGTTTCTTATAAGTTACCTACATTTGGAATTTTGTAGTTAGTCCCCTAGCTTCTAACTGGAGTTTCTTCTACCTCTTGGTTCTTGCTTTTAACTGGAACATTTAGTTTGTAACTATATTTATAGACTTATCAGATGTGGTTCATTTCATGGAAGAACTCAAGTGATGAGAAATTCTGATTTCCACATTAAAAGTTAATTCTGAATTGGATTTTCACAATATTCATTCACTATTGAGTTTCTACTTCAAAAACCTAGAAAGGCAAATTGAGGTGGGTGAAGACAATAGTCCGTAATGGAAACCACTGTTAGTATTTGTTGACTCAGGGTAAACATCACTGCTTACAGAAAGCACCTCCATGCTCTAGATTCTATGAGAATTCCATCTCCCCAGCCTTTCACATATATGAGATAATAAAGAAATAAAGTTGAATATACGCCTTATGGAATTTGGAAAATAGATTATGTTGGGTACAATAAATATTTTAATGAAAACATCAGCAATTATCCAAGAGGAAAGATTAGCACTTTTTAGTGACGTGCAGCAGTAAAACACAAAAATAAATAAAACATGTATTTACAACTATTCCTAGGAAACATTTCATTGATGTATAGCTAAGAAGGAAAGTTTTGAGAATGGAAAATAATGTAGCCCAGATTCCATCTTTCCATGCAGGTTCACAAATACACAACCAATTGTTGGCCTAAAAGTTTCCAAGTTGTTGCATGACTGGGCATTTAGAGCCCTTAGCATGCTGGCATTAGCTGCCACTCCAGCTGCAAAAAATAAAAATAAAAATGGGGTCTCCTATGTTTTTTAAAGTAAATGATAGAAGCTGTAGAGATAGAGGAGTTTCACCCAAGGTGTGATTAATTTTAACACTGAAATTATTTTAGGATGCAAGGATGATCTAAAATATGCAGTACTCCCTAGAATTTTTTGCAGACACTGTTCAAGCCTAGGAGGAGAAAAGTGAGCATGGCATACACTGAGAATCAAAGCAGGTAAGAGGAAGGCAGATGGTTTGCTCCCTTCTTCCTCATGCTGGTTACGACATTCCTTTTCTTCACAGAGGCAGTTGCCTGTGTTCATGTAATTACCTTCCTGCTGGCATTACCATGGGAAGTCTTATAAACAGTTTCATTATTTCACAAGAGATGCAAAATGGACATGATATTGGATACTCGCCAATTGATAATATTACTGATAAACCGATACATAATCTTCCTTCATGACCTTTTACGCAACAGCATTTTGGGATCTGTATAAATGCATTCTTCATACTTAAAACCTAACCAAACCACAGAAGAAAAAAAAAAATTTGGAAAGCCCAAGTTATATCTCTTTGGAAATGTGAACAAAGCCTAGCTCTTCAACACTCAATATTCCATTTTTTAAAATGTTTTCTGAATATATATTTAGTTGTATTTCCTAATTATTAAAAAGACTAATATAGCACCTTTGTCTATGCAGCACACATTCATTTGAATCTTTTAAGGCTGTAAACGTACATAGATACTCTTCAAGACAGGAAATGATGATGTACCAAGTTTATAATAGAAACAATTCTAATAATATTATTGCAACATTTTCTTTATGTTTTTAGGCAAATTACCAAAGTTCAACTTAGGAGAGAATGGTGAAATCTAGTGAGCCCAAACTATGTCAAAAAGATGTTAGATTAATTTCTTTCTTTTTTTTTAATTTTTTTTTTTTTGTTTTATAAACATATTTTTATCCCCAGGGGTACATGTCTGTGAATCGCCAGGTTTACACACTTCACAGCACTAACCATAGCACATACTCTCCCCAATGTCCATTACCCCACCCCCCATTCCCGACCCCTGACCCCCAGCAACCCTCAGTTTGTTTTGTGTGATTAAGAGTCACTTATGGTTTGTCTCCCTCCCAATCTCATCTTGTTCCTTTTCTTCTTTTTCTACCCCCTTAGTCCCCCATGTTTCATCTCCACTTCCTCATATCAGGGATATCATATGATAGTTGTCTTTCTCTGATTGACTTATTTCACTGAGCATGATACCCTCTAGTTCCATCCACGTCGTTGCAAATGGCAAGATTTCATTTCTTTTGATGGCTGCATAGTATTCCATTGTGTATATATACCACGTCTTCTTTATCCATTCATCTGTTGATGGACATCTAGGTTCTTTCCATAGTTTGGCTATTGTGAACTATTGGGATTTCATCAAGATCAAAAGCTTTTGCACAGTAAAGGAAACAGTCAACAAAACCAAAAGACAACTGACAGAATGGGAGAAGATATTTGCAAATGACATATCAAATAAAGGGCTAGTGTCCAAAATCTATAAAGAACTTATCAAATTCAACACCCAAAGAACAAATAATCCAATCAAGAAATGGGCAGAGGA
>PISX010025091.1:0-26600 GCA_004024625.1 Mellivora capensis
CCTTTTTTTTTTTTTTAAAGATTTTATTTATTTATTTGACAGACAGAAATCACAAGTAGGCAGAGAGGCAGGCAGAGAGAGAGAGAGGAGGAAGCAGGCTCCCTTCCCTGGTGAGCAGAGAGCCCGATGCGGGACTCGATCCCGGGACCCTGGGATCATGACCTGAGCCGAAGGCAGAGGCTTTAAACCACTGAGCCACCCAGGCGCCCTTCAGGACCTTTTGAAAATCCCCAGGCTCTGCTAGTCTCTGTGTCTTGGCTTCTCTAAGAACAGCTGACTCTTCTTTCCCCACCTGAACCTGTAGACTTTCAACAGGGGCTGGAAGACTTTTCTGAGTAGGGAATACTCTTCCCCAGTCCACCCTAGCAGTCCTGGCTCAGCTGTATTTCCTTGGGATTAGGCCAAGAAGAATCCCTTCTCTCTGTCTGCCTCACCTCCCACCCACGGCACCTCCCCAGCGAGCTCACCTGGTCCTGTTCCATGCGGCACATGGAATGGATGGCATGCAGGTTCCACAGGCTGCCTGCCGAGGTGGACATGAACACCAGCTGTGCATAGCTCTTCTCTGCAACACACCCCCCAAAACACCCCAGAATTCAGCTCTTCGGCATCATGTCCTGGGCTCACTGGAGGGAAGACACTTACCCAGGGCCATATGAGGCTCAGATTCTCAGGAGTCTGAAACCTGTGCCTGGCTGCCCAATCCTGTACCCCGCCACCCCCACCCAGCCTGACTTCGTGTGGCTGGAGCAGCTGAGGCCTAGCTCAGCCTCCTGACTGTAACCCAACTTCCATGGCTTGAATGTGGCCAGCTGGCCTCTTTCCTTTTCTGCCTGCCCAGATTTGTTCTCCTGGGCTCTCTGGTTCTAGTCGGTACAATGGGGGCCACCATTAAAGGCAGGAACTGGCCAGGTTGCTGCTTACCAGGTGGGCCACAGAAGAAGTTCTCCTGTCCTCTGTCCTCTGGGGGCTCCACCATCCTTCGAGGCCGGACTAAGCCCTCCTGGGTACTGCTCCAGGGTGTGGGGCTCAGAGTGGTGTGGGCGTTGGAACTAAGGTAGAGAGAAAAACCTATGCCAGGCACCATCAAGGGGTAGGGGCTCAGAGGAGGCCAGACACTCCTTCCCAGTGGACCCCAGCAAGTCCCTCTGACCTGGATTTTGGGAGGTCCTCTCTCATTCCCCCTTTCCCTTTAACAGTGGAAAGATGGAAACCCAGTACCTGTTCTGCTCAAGGTCTGGGGAAAGAGAAAGCAGCTTCCTGGGGCCCGTGAGGGTTTGCAGTGCTCTCCACACTACTAGCTTGCGGCCAATGTCTGTGTCTCGAGGCTCAAAGCCCTGCAGGGAGAGGGACAGAGAAGATCAGGTGGGCAAAAGGAACAGTGCCCCATCTGGCCCTTCTTGGCTCTGCCCCTTTGGGTCCCTGGAGCAGGGAAGGCCAGCCTGCCTTTCTGGATTATTGGACGAGAGTATCCCCTCTTTACCATCTCCCCCAACTCACTCGGGGGGTCAAGAGTCCACCACTGCCATCCCACCCCCAGCTGGGTCGCTCCAACTTTCTGCCCCAGACTGAGCTGAGGTGGCTAGGCCTGGGAGTCCCTGTCCCTCCCTTTAGCCTCTTACCAGCAAGGGCTTGGAGAAGTCGGGCAGCTGGTCCCCCAGCAGTCCAGCCAGGGTGCAGACGAGGATGACAGCCAGACACAGCAGCAGCACAGCCACTGGCCACTCAGCAATCAGCTGGGAATAGCTGGGAAAGAGGAAGAGAAGCCACTGGAACTGGTGTTGGGTATGGTGAGCTTAGGCGTCACCAGGAAGGGGTGGCAGAGCCAGACTCGGCGCCCACCTGGTCACCCCTAGGGGGCCAGAGGCCCAGGGGCCTACCTCTTTGGCATCCGGAAGGTCCGTTCCTGCCTATGGAAGAGAAGAAAAGACACTTGCTTGTCAGAGCCCCCTTGCAGGGTGGGAGGTAGGGTGTGGGGACAGAGCAAGATGGTATTAATCTTTTCAGGCTGTTCTACTCTCAAGCTCCAACCCTTCTTTCCTCCTCCATCCAGGCTGCCTCCTCCCTCAGAGGCAAGGGACATCCTGGGCTGCCTCTTAATGAAGGAGTCCAGAGCCCGAGGGGCTCACCCCACTTTTAAGCCCTGCCCCATCTTCTAGTGGAAGCTAGCAGGCTGCTGGATCCCTCCTTACCTGACGCTGACCACGTGGTGTTGCACAGATGGTGGCTTCCAGGCCCCATCTCGCTGTGAGGGGGCTGGTGAAGGGCTGAGGCTAGAGCCATGGGAGCATAGAGCTGCTCGATCCCCAAGCCCTGGCAGGGAATTGTCCCCCCGGTATTCCTGTGGTGCCCGGGGATAGGTGAAGTGTGCAGGGGCCAAAGGGCTGGACGGGCCCACAGGCTGGAGGGTGGAAGTTGTTGGTGGGGGTCCTGAAGAACTGGAAGGATCCTCCAGGGGGCCACTGTGGAGGGAGCAGCTCTTCTCTGGGCTTGCCTCAGGGGCCACAGCCTTGCTCTGGGACCTGGGGAGAGAGGAGACAAGGGTGATGAGGGTAGGGGGTGCTGTTGGGCCACACCATGCCCTGAGACAAGGAGACAGGGCTTGGGGTTGTTCTTATTAGTCCTGGGGGAGAGGGGAGGGGAGCACAGCCTCCATCCATACACCCCCAACCTATCTCTTGAGTCCGTTGTCTCATTCACTCACCTGTCCATGCACTCAAAAAACATTATTGGCAGCCTGCTACATGCCAGACACTGTGCTTTTACATGTATGATCTTGTAGACTCACAAAACCCTACGGGGAGATACTTTCCTTGTTCTATATTTGAAAATAGGTTCAGTGAGACAAGAGCTGGGCCTTAAACCCATTCTGACTTGCAGTCCTGCGCCAGTCCTTCCTTCCTACCTTCCTTCCTACCTACCTACCTTCCTTCCTTCCTTTCCTCCCTCCATTCCTTTTTTAAGATTTTATTTATTTGACAGCCAGATTACAAGCAGGCAGAGAGAGTGAGGTAAGCAGGATCCCTGCTGAGCAGAGAGCCCGATGCGGGGCTTGATCCCAGGACCTCAGGATCATGACCTGAGCCCAAGGCAGATGCTTAACTGACCGAGTCACCCAGGCACCCCAGGCCTGCACTCTTTCTGCTGCAGCTACCTGTTCATTCTCTTGGCAGGCATTTATTGAGCACCTACTGCAATCTTGTTCTCACCTTAGAGCCTTTAAACTTCCTCCTCCCTCAGCTTGGGGTCTCCTCCCCAAGATAACTGGCTGGCTCGGAGCCTCCCTTTAGTCTCAGTCCAACTATTACCTTCTTAGAGAAGCCTTCCCCGACCAACTAACCACCTGCCAGCTCTCAATCCCCCCACCTGCTTTATATTTCTTCGCAGCATTTGCCACAACCGGACATTATCCAGTGTCCTGTTTCGAGCCTGCCTCTCCGATGGAATGTGAGCTCTGGGAGAGCAGGGTCTCATGCTTTTGTTCATCTCTTGTACTCAGAAGGGGCCCAGGGAATATTTGTTGAGTGAATACTGAGCCCTAGACGGGCTGCTAATGGTGATGTTGGGATGAATAAGGTCCATCCTTGTCTTCCAGGGACTCATAGTGGGTGGGAGATTTTGACCAGAGTCCAAGTCACAAGGCACTGAAAAGAAAGGCCCAACTTTGACAGGGGGGTGGGGGTAGTCACAGAAGGTATGGCAGCTGTGAGTGCTGCTCTTCCTCCACCTTTGGGCCACGGGACAGAAGATTTGCTTTGCAAGAGTGTGTAGGGCTGGGAGAGGGAGTTGGGACCCCCAAAGAACTTGTCAAGGAGGAGTCAGCAATAGATTCTTCTTGCAGAATTACTCACAAGGACAGTACTCAGGGCATGGACCCAGCCCCACTCCCTGGGTGCACGGGGAGGCAGAGTCCCCCCCAGTGGCAGGACTGCCAGACCTGGGACAGGAGTAGATGGCTGCAGAACAGAGTCCCTGAGGGCTATGGGGTGCTCCCAGAGAGGTTCTGGACTAGGAAGCCCTGGAAGAGCCCTGTCTCCTCCCCACATTCACTGAACCCACCTGGCCTGCCAGAAATTGTGTAGCTGTGTGGTTTACGTTGACCCACCTGTGGCTTTCAGACCTGCCTGCTGCACTCCCAAAGGGGCTGGAGGCTAGAGTCCCTGTCCTGGCGGCAAGCAGACATTGCCCAGGGAGGCTGGGATCTGCCTGGAGACTAAGCAGAGGAACTGGGAAGAAGAGGCAAGCTCTTCCTTCTCCTCCTGGAAGCATGGCTGGCTGGCATAGCGGTCTGGGAAAGCACAACCTTCATGCCAAGGGAAAATGCGGGAGCACTGGAGGCGGGCTGCTGGCTCTATCTCCTTTGGCTCTGAGGCCTTGGGAAAGACACACAATTCTTGGGGTGCTGGCATCCTTGTCTTGAGTGAGAGTATGATGGTAACACCCTTTCTCGGGGTTGGTACAGGAATTAAGGTGTAACATACATGAGCTCCCTGTCGGAGCCTGGCATGGGGAAGACACATTTGTCCCCCCGCCCTCGCTTGCATTCAGGGCTATGGGGAGCATGCAGCTTAAGAAGTATATTTATATTTACAATTTGACCTCTTTAGGCACCTCAGATAATATAGCTCTATTTTAGAACTCCTCACACCTTGAGACTCTCACTACATATATAATTACACATACTTGCCTTTTTGTTACTCAAAAGCTGCATCAGCATTTGATCTCATGGTTTAAATCATTGATACTTACTTTTTTTTTTTTTTTAACTAACTCATTGTTTAGAAAAAGAGGAGTTTGACAAAGTTGTTCTAAAGCAAGACCTCAGATGACCCATAAAGTAGATATAGCAACCAAGGTCCTGACAGATAAAAGACCTTATTGGCCCATCTCTGTGGGCCAAAGGGAATGTACATAAGTGTGGATATTTTCTTCTTTGAGGTTTTTATTCTGCAGGTCTTTTTTTTTTTAAGATTTTTTTTTTTTTAATTTGACAGACAGAGATCACAAGTGGGCAGAGAGGCAGGCAGAGAGAGAGGAGGAAGCAGACTCCCTGCTGAGCAGAAAGCCCGATGTGGGGCTTGATCCCAGGACCCTGGGATCACGACCTGAGCAAAGGCAGAGGTTTAACCCACTGAGCCACCCAGGCGCCCCTGCAGGTCTTTTTAAAAAATTTATTTATTTATTTATTTGACAGAGAGAGAGAGGCAGGCAGAGGGAGAAGCAGACTCCCCTCCAGCAGGGAGCCTGATGCAGGACTCAATCCCAGATGCAGGACTCGATCATGACCTGAGCCGAAGGTAGATGCCTAACCAACTGAGCCACCTAGATGCCCTTTGCAGGTTTCTTTTGAGCACCTATCACATGCTGGGCACTGATCTTGGTCTGGGTTATCCCGAAGGCATGAAAATGACCCATTAGTCATGGTCTCCCCTTTATTTATTATTTTTTTGAGAGAGAGAAAGAGCACATGGTGGGGAGAGAAGGGAAGAGGAAAACGGAGAGAGGGAATCTTAAGCAGCCTCCACACCCAGTGCCAAGCCCCATGCAGGGCTTGATCTCATAACCCTGAGATCATGACCTGATCCAAAATCAAGAGTTGGATGCTTAACCAACTGAGTTACACAGGTGCCCCAAGATTAATTTTTTTTATTTTTTTTTCTTTCTTTTTTTTTTAAATAGTCTCCTTGCCCACTGTGGAGTCCAACATGGGCCTTGAACTCAACCCTGAGATCAAGACCTGAGCTGAGGGGCACCTGGGTGGCTCAGTTGTTAAGTATCTGCCTTCTGCTCGGGTCATGATCCCAGGGTCCTGGGATTGAGCCCCACATGGGCTCCCTGCTTGGCTGGAAGCCTGCTTCTCCCTCTCCTGCTTGTGTTCCCTGTCTCACTGGGTGTCTCTCTGTGAAATAAATAAAATCTTAAAAAAAAAAAAAAAAAGACTTGGGCTGAGATCAAGAGTCACACCCTTAACTAACTGAGGCACCCAGGCACCCCAAGGTTTTATTTATTTATTTATTTATTTAAAGATTTTATTTATTTATTTGACAGAGAGAGATCACAAGTAGGCAGAGAGGCAGGCAGATAGAGTGAGAGGGAAGCAGGCTCCCTGCTGAGCAGAGAGCCCGATGTGGGCCTCGATCCCAGGACCCTGAGATCATGACCCGATGTGGGCCTTGATCCCAGGACCCTGAGATCATGACCTGAGCCGAAGGCAGCGGCTTAACCCACTGAGCCACCCAGGCACCCAGGTTTTATTTTTTTAAAGTAATCTTTACTGGGGCACCTGGGTGGCTCAGTTGGTTAAGTGACTACCTTCAGCTCGGGTTATGATCCCAGGGTCCTGGGATCAAGCCCCACATCGGGCTCCCTGCTCAATGGAGAGCCTGCTTCTCCCTCTCCCTCTGCCTGCCCCTCTGCCTACTGGTGCTCTCTTTCTATCTCTCTGTCAAACAAATAAATAAAATCTTAAAAAAAAAAAAGTAATCTTTACACCCAATGTGGGGCTCAAACTCAAAACCCTGAGATCAAGAGTCACATGCTCCATTGACTGAGCCATCCAGGCCCCCCTTGGTCTCCCTCCTTAGAGCAATCCTGCATTCCAAGGGTCAGGAGGGTGGGGCGGCCAGGGTGTCTATTTGAGCTGCCCATGGTCTTAGAGCACTCACTGAGTACATAGAGCCAGGCTTCCCCTGACCCAGTTGGAGTGTGGGGATTTTTTTTTTATTATTTATTAAGGTTAGCTAGCACTATGGGGGTGCTGGAGAAGAGAGGGAGCACTCCCTCCTAGCCAGTCTACCAAAGTTCATAAGCCTGCACTCTTCTTTAGCTGCCTTCTGTTCAAGGGGGATTCCAGCCTCTACCATTGGTTTGTTTCTAGTGGGGTCTCCCTGACCCCAGCCCCTTCTTCTCAAACCCTTTCACCCCTCTCCAGGGACCTAAGGTCAGCTTCTCCCAAATCCCATCCTTCTTGACAGTGCTCATCATTGTCAATGTGGCAGAATTTAAAACCCTTCACATTCCAGTATGAACTGGGCCTTTGTCTCAACCCTCCCAAGGAGAAGAGCCAGACTCTTCTGAAAATAAAAGCTTTCTCCTGCCAGCTTCTGCTGCCCTCAGTTTTCAGGAGACCTAGTAATAACACAGGTTAAACACCCCAGGCCTTGCCTCCCCAGGCAGCTTTCATTCTTACCCCCTCAGTTCCATGGCTCTGACAAGAGTGAGCCACCTCCTAGGCAGGCCTGTATCCCAAGTGACTGGGGCAGGCAGGCAGGGGGATGGAAAGTGTTGATGTAGGCTTCCTCAAGAGGCCAAAGTGAAAGCAGGCAGTGCCTGGCTGATAGGGCTGCCCCCACACTGAGCCGCCCACTTGGGAGACTCATAAGAGGTAAATACATGCACATTAAGGACACCCCCACGGGGCGCCTGGGTGGCTCAGTGGGTTAAAGCCTCTGCCTTCCGCTCAGGTCATGATCTCAGCATCCTGGGATCGAGCCCTGCGTCGGGCTCTCTGCTCAGTGGGGAGCCTGCTTCCCTCTCTCTCTGCCTGCTTCTCTGCCTACTTGTGATCTCTCTGTCAAATAAATAAATAAGATCTTAAAAAAAAAAAAAAGGACACCCCCAGGCCCACAGACACAGAGCCATATGGACTTCCATGTGATCCCGCAGAGTGGGCAAGATGAATAAGGGAGCAGTCATGCCACTGGGAAAATAAAAAGGTAATTTCAAAAACACAGAGAATGAACTATTTCAAATTGTTCTGTAGTCAATGAATTAGTAAAGGACCATGGGTATGCTTAAACACACACACTGCTTTATGTATCTAACTCCAGAGTACTTCTTAGCTCACAATGAACATATTTTTGTTTCTTGAATTGAACTGTTGAATTGAATTGCCTGATTAGTGTCCAGGGTCTCTGGGGAAATTCAGAGAGAGGCCAGAGGTCCCAAGGAGTTGCTGAAGAAGAGCCAGTGGTTCTTGTGCCCAGGAATGACCCCCACATGCAGAGGAAGTGATCAGACCAGACAAGGCTTATCCTTAATGAAATATCCAAGGCAGCAAATGACTCTCTGGACCCTTCTAGGGAGACTTCTGGCTCCGGGCCCCCGTCCTGCCCTGTCCTGTCCCTGCCTTGTCCATCCTTGGCTTTTTGGTCAGGTAATAGTCCCAGACAGCCCCCTGGTCCAGGGAACACATCCATCCTGTGTCTCACTCCCTTGAAGAAAGCTCTGTGCCTTTCAGAGTGACAGGTGGTTAAATCTATACAGGCTGAGTGTTAACAATAAAGGGAAGAAGACATTTTTCTCTACTTGTGGGGCCTCCTCTTTGCTCTGAGGTCCAGAACATACATTTTAACTAGGGCAGTATATGTCCATCTCTGCTTTTTGGCCCCAAAGAATGCCTCTTATTTCAGTCCAGGTAGGAGAGAGAGAGAGAGAGAGGCAGTGTCATGTCAGGGGAGGGATTCTGAGGGTGGCAGACCGGGCAGGGCACAGAAATTGCGCCATATTGTTACCTGGATGGGCTGTTCCCTCACACATATGGTGAGGGAAGGTGGAGGAGAGGCACTGATATCTGGGCCCTCAGTGAGAAGATGCTCCTCCGCCTGGGACTCCCTCAGGGATGGTACTAACCGCAGCCTGAGCCTCAGAGCCTGCCCACCCTTGCACCTCCAGCGAGTGAGTGCTGGTAGCCGCCACACGCGGGGACTCAAGCCGACACGTGTGCAGCCGGCCATGGAGGCAGACTGGAGACTGACGGTGATGGACAAAGACAGTTCCTGGCGTGGCGGCAAGGGTCTGCTCTCCCCAGGACACACAGCTGGGGCATCCTCCCGTCTATGGCACACATGCACCTTCGAGCACACTGCCATGCTGGAACCCAGACTAAGGTTTCCCCGGGTTTGGGGCTTACTGAGAAGATGCGGGGGCAGGGCCTAGAGGGAGGGGTTCATGAGGCTGGAGGGTCGGAGGAGACCCCGGCACTAGAGGTAAGGTAGGAACAGTGGGTGGGGCAGGTATTGGGACAGTGAGAGCAATGGGGACTCACAGTAGGGGGTATCAGGGGTATCAGAGAGAAAATTGACCCGGCTGAATGAGGGCGTGGCCAGGGGGCCGGCTGCTCTGAGGCGCTGGAAGGGGCTCTGGGAGGGGCTGGGGAATGAATGAGGGAGACGTATGGCGGCTACCGGGATACCTGGGGCGGGGGTGTTGGGAAGGTCTGCGAGCTGGGTTTGCGGAGCGGTCCGCCCTACCTGTCCGGGGAGCTGCCGTCTGCCAAGGGCTCCCCCTTGGGCTGCTGCTCCCCTTCCGGACCCGGGCCGGGTGCCGGACTGCGGCTGCTGCCGCCGCTACCAGCGTCCATGCCCGTGGGCGGCACCGCTGTCCGGGCGCTGGTGCTGAAGCGGTGGCGGCGGTGGTGGCGGCGGCGGCGGCTGGCTCCCGCGCATGCGTCTGCGCCAGTCGGACAGATCGCTGGGCGGGGCCGACAAGGAGCCCAGCCAATGGGCGCGGCAGCGGAGGGGCGGGGACAGAGGCTTGTGGCTGCCCCGCTGCCTAGCGCTGGAGGCTTGCTGTCTTCAAGACCCCGGGACCTACCCAGGCCAGGTCTGAGAGCTTTTAGGAGTCCGGCCGGCCGGCTGTAGTCCGCACATTGGCCTTTCCCAGGGGGACATCGATCCTCCCCTAAGGGACCAGGAAGCGCGACTCCAGGCACCGTGCGGAGAGCCTCCTATTTGAAGCGCACACTTCCAGCCAGAAAGAGGGAGAAACTTCCACACCCTCACTTCACAGTGCAGGAAGCTGAAAGGTTGAGAGGTTGGGCGACTTAAGTCCCACATCTCTCTCGGCTTTGCTCAGCAACATCCTCCTCCCCAGTGGGACTAAGGCACTGTTCAGGTTGGGTTTGTCTTCACGTTTGTCTGGACCCGACCCGGAGCCTGGCTTCTGTTTACTCAAGTGCGGAGTGTGGGGTGTGGGAAGAGGGAGAAAAGAGAATTCACAGCTCTTTTTCTTATAATCACCCCACTTCAGCCTAGGAGGTACCCAACAGCCACTCACTTTAAGACACTTGCTGCTCCACAATCAGGGAACGGCTATGAGGGAGGGGAGGGAGTAATGGTCCTGGGACAGGCCTGGGTAGAATTCTAGAATAGATATAGGTGATGTGAGAGGCCTGGGAGTTGGGGAGCGGAGAGGGTTCCAGATGTGGGACTTGGATGGAGAGGGTTTCATAGCAAGCACGCTGGCTGAATGTGCAGGGAGGTGCCATGGCTGAGGAGGGCTGGGGAGAGAGTCAGAACCTACAAGCATTTAGAATATAGGTATCCCTAAACTGTGTGCAAGTGTCACTCTATGGAAGGCATAGGTCACTAGGTGGGAGAATCTAGAGGCAGGTGTAGGAGTGGTGGGCCTGTCCTGAATAGCTTACAGTTTGGCTGGAGATATAAAAGGCCAGCCCATAAACTGGTGCCGACTGGGTAGGGTGTGGTCAGGCCCCTGTGATGGTTGATATAAGCTGGGAGGGACGGTATTATTGACCTGGAGGTGGGGAAAATAAAATAAAATAAAATAAATAAATAAAATCTTAAAAAAAAAAAGAATAAAATATGGCCTCTGGGAGGCTGTTTATTAGGAAGAGAAGATTCTGCTTCAGGCTCCATGCCAGGTAAGCAGGGCAACCCAACTCAGGCTCCCCATTGTTGTGTCCTCTTTCTTCTGCTTCCTTAGTGAGGTGGACCACGTGGGGGTCCACAGGGCCCTGGGGGGTGGTTCCCCTCAGGACCATGTCCTGGGCCATGGCCAGCGGGGAGCCCACAGGGCCCTGGGGGGTGGTTTCCCCCAGGACTGTGTCCTGGGCCATGGCCAGGGGGGTGCCCACAGGGCCCTGGGGGGTGGTTCCCCCCAGGACAGTGCCCTGGGCCGTGGCCACCACCATGGCAGTGCCCCTGTGGAAAGCCAAATGAACAATGTTAGAGTCAGGGGTCAGTGCCAGTCTTGCCTGAGATCAACTTCCCTCTTCATCCCCCCTCCCTCCACCTTCTTGTCATAGAGGATTCCGGATTCCTGGACACTAGCAGGGGATGGTGGTGGAGGGCTGGGGGACAAGGCCAGCAAGTGATGAAGCCAGAGCCCTAAGCAGACAAAAGGGGAAGAACCTAGATTCATTGGTTTCCATTCCTTGAGCCAAGAAATGACTCCTACTCCCTGGACCTCGGTTTATTTCTATAGCTAAGGAGCAGAATGATCTCATCTTCTCCCTTTTCTCACCCAGGAACCCTTACAGAGTCATTGGAGATTTTGCCCAGCTAGAAACTGTAAGCTGACTACTCACAAGTGAGGGTGGGCTGGGGGTGGCTCTAAGGGAGCTCCCTGAGGGCCAGGAGCAAGGAAGAGACAAGAGGCAGGGTTAACAGTGATGCAGGAGCCCTGGGGGGGTTGGTGAGGGGGAGGGTAGCTGGAGGGTGGGAGGAGAACAAAAGCAGGAGGTGGCAGGTGAGCATATGCAAGTTCTCTATACTGTGTTTGTGTATGTATGTGTGTGTGTGTGTGTGTGTGTGTGTGCAGGGGCAAGGGGGTGTGCTCTATTTACATGCAGAGTTATGTCTGTGTACTTGTGCACAGGTGGGTCCCACCCCATGCACAGGTACACAGATAGAGGCACACATGTCTGCTGTGCCCCCAGATACATGCATGTAGGTGCATATGTGTGCGTGTGTATATGTGACAGGGGATGCGTGCCTGAGTCCCTGCCTGTCCCTGAGCAGGTGTTAGACTCAAGAAACCAGGAAGAATAAAAATAGTAAAATCAAGGCTGTATTGCCTTAGCCAGCAGAGGCCGGAAAGAGTGTGGCTTAACCTTCTGTCTTTGCTGGAACAATTCCCGAGGCCCCAACACCAGAGGAGTTTCTTTGCCTCTTGCCACAGGCCCAGGGAAGAGAACGGAGACACCAGGTACCTTGCTCCTGGTGCTGGGGCACTGGGGGCCTGGAGCCCTGAGGGAGCAGGGGTGGGGCTATGGCCCTAGCCTCAGTTGGCTTCTGCCCCGTAAGCCCCAGTGAGGGCTTGGCGTGGGAAAAGTAGAGGTAGGCTCCAGGCCTGGGGTGGGGGGGCACTTCCCGTGACCATGTCAGAGCAGCCCCTTTCTCCGCCAGCCTCAGTGATGCCTGCAAACAACCACTTCCCACCCCGCCCACCTTTCCTTCTATGAATCTCCTTGGGGTGGGGCCAGTTCCAGGCCTAGGAGCCCCATCTGCTGGTGGGAACCCATGGGGGGAGGTGGGTAGGCAGGCTCCTTTCTCCAGCGGCAGAGGCAGGTCACTGGAGCCCTGCAGTGTGGTTGGGGTTTGGGAGCAAGCCAGCCATCCAGGGAGGCTGTGGGGGTAGCCAGGAAAGCAGAGAAGCATGAAACAGGCGGGGAAGCAGCAGGAGAGAAGCTGAGACAGGGAGGGGATGTGAGGAAGCGGGAGAGACAGATGGGAAAACAGGAGAGGAGCTGAGGAGAAGGCTGCAGCCGGCAGGGGATGGAGGAGCCCTGTGGTGCCCCTGCCCGCCCACCCATGGGGCTGATGGCCAAGCCTGCTCCCCACGCTTCATTTCAGGAAGGTCATGGCTACTCCCTGAAGGTCAAGGGAGGGGGCTGGAGGTCTGGAGGACATGGCAGTGGGGAGGAGCAAGGGAGATGGCTGGAGAGCTTTCTTACCTTTGGACCTGTGAGAGAGGAAAGGAGAAAAAGAAGTAGCTTTGGTCATTTGGTTCTGCAGTGAGATACTGTGCTGTCCCCGGGGCCAGATTTTGTGGCCACCAAACTCTGCCCCACCCTCATCGCCAAGCCCTGCAAAGGCTCCTCAGAACTGGTCACTTGTCTGACCATCATTCCTTCTCTCAACAACAGATACAGATAATTGGAAGTCAGTACGAAGCTCAGTTGTGTATCCCTGTTTGCTAGAGAGCTGATGGAGTCCTCCAGGGTGGGGTGAAGTCAGGGAACATGGGTTCTCATCCCCAGCCTGCCGGCTGTCTGCCCTCCCGACCTTGGCCAAATTCCATGACACGAAGGGAGGTACTCCACAGCGGCAAATCCTGACTCTTCTGCTTCCACCTCCAGACGGTCCCTACTCTGCCTCCCCAGTCCACCTCCTCCTCCAAATCTGACTTTTTCTGACCCAGTCTCTGCTCAGATCCTCGGGTGTTCATGGGTTCCTACTTCTGATCTTCTGGCCCCAGCTCTTAGCCTTTGCTTGTGGCTCCTGCTCCTTGGATAGCTTTTTCGCTCTGTTCTGTGTGCCTTCCTGCAGAAAAGTATGCTTATACTGGGCCATCCTGCCGCTCTGCTTGCCCACGGTAGGTGTGGTGGGGCTCAATCTGCAACAACCAATCTGAGTGGTCCTGGGCCTTCTGAAGTGCTCCATTGGTGGGAATCATCTGCTCGGGGAGATTGTAATTTCTTGAGGACAAGGATAATCCTTTGTTCCTTTTGAGGGGAGCCAAGGGCACAGCTGCCAAGAGCTGCGTTCTGGGCTCCAGACCTTCCATATCCCCACAATCTCATCCTGAGCATGGCCCCTAATTTTGCATATGTACATTGGGAGAAGCACCTGTCTGCTTTACTCCTGAGGGCTAGTGAGATGAAGGCTGTATGAGCATGTCTCCTAAATTCTGAAGTGTTCTACAAGACATGAGATTGCTTTCCTCTTAGAACCCTCCACCACCTTCATACACACATACATTCTCAGCATGCCGTAGATATGGCTGACCAATGGCCTCTGCCCTCACCTCTCTCCTTCCTTCTTCACCCCACAGCCTCCCAGCCACAGCACTTACCTGGATCCATCTTTATCAGCCAAGTACAGGGAGTGACAAAAGGAACACCTGTGGTTCAACAGGTCAAGTTTAGTTGGCTGTAATCTAAATCTCAGTCTCTCCTTCTTCCCCCACCCCACCCGCGCAGGGATGTATACACACAGCTCCTTCAAGGGATAAAAATGCTCCCTCTGGCTTAGCTTGGTACCCAGTATGGAGTTGGGCACAGAGTAGGCGCCAGGCATGGGTGGTGAATGCACACAGTGGGTTCACCCACATGGAGGGTAGACAGGGACATGAAAGTATCATACACTGTCCCCTGAACACCATACCCTCACACTTGACCCCAGAACCACCCCCAGACCCCCAGTCTTGTATTAACTCAATTCCACTTGGTCAATGTCAGTCATGTTCATCATTCATGTGTGCCTACCATGTGCCGGGCCATGGTACCCAGTCCCTATAGACTTTTGCCCCCATGTAGACCACTGGCATAAAGGTGGGAGAGGGAGACCTGAAGGCAGAGCAGGGAAGAGCAGGTTGGGGTTGTCAGGGCCTCTGCGGGACTCAGCACAAAGGAATGGAAAGCCTTCCAGCACCCTAGCTGCTCGTTCCTACCTCCTCCCACCAGGACGTTGGAAGCTGGTGGGAGGCTTGGGGTCTGAGCCAGTTTGTCATTCTCTAACGAGTGTACTCTCATCGGCGGGAACTATTGATGTGCTCTGGTACCAAGGCTGGCTTTGTCTCGCTTGGAGCTGGAACATCGGTCACAGTGCACAACCCCAGAATGGGCCCTATGCACATACAATACATTCATTTTTTTTTCTGACCCCCAAGTCAGACTCTAGTATATGACGAAAGAACCAAACACCTGACATCAGGGCACTCTGGTTCCCATATGGTTGCTAAACACGCAAGCACACACACAGACACAGACAGACAGACAGACACACACACATGTGCACATCCATAACATAAGAGCCCCAACCCCTTGCACCTCTCGAGTCACCCGTTTTTGTTGGCTTCTACTTGTACCACAAATGTTCAGTTGCAGTTAGCCTCTGAGCTATGCCCATGGTCCTTCCTGACCCCTGAACCTTCCCCTAGTGAGTAATGAGTCTGGAAGAGATCCATGAGGCTGCGGTGAGGTAAGGGGCTGATCAAGAGAAGCTTAGGACTAAATTAGGTTGGAAGAAGGAGAAAAAACCCAAGCCTGTTAAAAAATGGGAGGCATATCTGAATAGACATTTTTCCAAAGATGTGTAGATGGCCAACGGGTACATGAAAAGGTGCTCAATAACAAATCAAATGCAAATCAAAACCACAATGAGCTATCACCTCACACCTGTCAGAACGGCTAGTATCGAAAAGATAAGAAATAACAAGTGTTGGTGAGGATGTGGAGAGAAGGAAACCATCATGTGCTTTTGGTACAAATGTGACTTGGTACAGTCACTATGGAAAACAGCATGGAGGTTCCTCTAAAAATTAAAAAATAGAACTACCATGGGATCTAGACATTCCAGTTCTGGGTATTTATTCAAAGAAAATGAAGACACGGATTGGAAAAGATGTGTGCCCCCCAAGGTTCATTGCGGCATTACTTAGAGTAGCCAGACATGGAGGCAAATAAAGGTCCTTCAATGGATGAACAAAGAAAACATGGTACATGTATACAGTGTTCTATTACTCAGCCATCAAAAAGAAGGAAATTTTGCCACTTGCAACAACTTGGGTGGACCCTGAGAGCATTATGCTAAGTGAAATAAATTAGAGACAAATACCATATGCTCTCACTTATATGTGGAATCTAAAAAAACAAAAAAAAAAACCAAAAACAAACCCAAACCTCCTCAAAAGCCCCCTAGCTAATAGACACAGAAAACTGACTGGTGTTTGGTGGTCAGTGGGTGGAGGTGCAAAATGGGTGTCAAAAGGTAAAAACTGGGGGCACCTGGGTGGCTCAGTGGGTTAAGGCCTCCGCCTTCAGCTCAGGTCATGATCCTGGGGTCCTGGGATCGGGCCCCACATCGGGCTCTCTGCTCCGAGGGGAGCCTGCTTCTCTTCCTCTCTATCTGGCTGCCTCTCTGCCTACTTGTGATCTCTGCCTGTCAAATAAATAAATCTTTAAAAAAAAAAAAAGGTAAAAACTGGGGTGCCTGGGTGGTTCAGTCGGTTAAGCGTCTGCCTTTGTCTCAGGTCATGATCTCAAGGTTACGCGACTGACCTAATCGACCTACATCAGGCTCCCTGCTCAGTGGGGAGCCTGCTTCTCTCTCTCTCCCCCTGATTGTGCGCTCTGTCAGATAAATAAAATCTTTTTTAAAAAAAGTATAAACTGCTGTGCACCTGAAATGAATATGTTTTGTCAATTAAACCTCAATTAGAAAAGACAAGACGAGCCTTGGATTTTTCTCTCCCCAGTTCAGGCCAAGGAGCTTGAAGGACAGGAGTTGGTAGGCAGGTTCCTCTGGAAAGGATCCCTGCACACTTGACTGCCCTGCAGCCCTCAGAGAGACCACTCTGGCTGGCACGGCAGCAGAGGCACCCGGACTAGTCCTGGGGTGGCCGCCCATGCAGATACACAGACACATGGCCCACAGACCCACACTGTGCTCCTGAGCGACACAGACCCTCACTCACAGATGTACGACGCCCACACAAGCAGAAACAGAGGCACGGATACCGATTCAGTACACATGCACACGTACTCAGAGAAGGCACGACCAGACCCACAACACACTTGCAAAGAGAGCCCCTCCTGTCCACCGTCCACAGCCAGCAGAACCTTACCTGAGAGCCCAGAGCCAGGAGCTGCAGGAAGTCTGAGGCTCTGTCTGTCCTCAGGTGTATTTGTATAGGGTGGGGAGGGGCTCGATGAATCAGGTACACCAGGAGGGTCATGGGCAGAAGGTGTGGAGGAATGAGGGAGGATGGGCTAATTTTTATCTGGGCAAAGAGCAGCCAGAAGCTTGATGGGTGAGGGTGTGGGTAGGGAGCAGGTGAAGGGGTTGGGGAACAACCCTTTACCCCATCAGTCTGGTAAGGAGACTCCATAGAAGCCATAGAACCAATCAGAGTCTCAAACCTCGGCAATTCTTGGGCTCCCAGTGCTGGGCGAAACTGAAGCCCGTTAACCCTCTGAACCTTCAGTTAGACAAAAGGGCTCAGTTGGCCCCTTTCAATCCAGGAGAACAAGAACCCTGAGAAATCGGAAGCTCGCAAGACAAAGCAGAGAAGTTAAAACGGCCACTGTTGCCAGGCCTCCTGGTAAAAAGCCTGGATGGACTGGCTGCACCTGAGCTGCATTTAATTAGTTAAAAAAAAAAAAAGTAACATTCCTGATTTAAAAAGAAAAAAAAAAAAAAGTAACATACCAGAGAGAAATGAAAACCGGTCCTCAGGAAGGATTCTACTTGAATGTTCATAGTAGCTTTGTTTGCAATAGCTGAAATTGGAAACTGGAAATTTCTCAACTGTCTATCGATAGGCCAAGTGGATAAATGTGTGGGGCATGTTTGTGGAATGGACCAGCACTCGGCAATAAGAAGGGATGAGCTGCGGATGTGCGCCAAAACATGCCTGCATCTCAAAATCGGAGTGAAGGAAGCAAGAAATGTATAGTTATGTCTAGAAAAGTCTAAAATTTTATAAAATTCTATAATGTGAACTAACGCCAGCAGATCAGTGGTTGCCTGGGGACAGCGGGGGTAGGAATTGGGAGGAGGTAGAAGAAGCCCTTAGAGGGGCCTGGGTGGCTCACTCAGTTAAGCGACTTGGTCTCAGCTCAGGTTATGATCTCAAGGTCATAAGATGGAGTCCCCCATGGGGGTCTGCGGGTAGCACGGAGTCTGGTTGGGATTTTCTCTCCCTCTGCCCCTCCCCACTGGGCAAGCGCTTGTGCACGCTTGCTCTCTCTCAAATAAATAAATAAATCTTTAAAAAAAAGAAGCCATTAGAAGAGACATGAGGACACTCTGGGGTTTGATGGATATGTTCATTATCTTGATTGTGGTGATGGTTTCACAGAGTATACACATGGCGCATAACAAATTGCACAATTTTTGCAGTTTATGGTATGTCAATTTGGTCTCTGTTAAGAGCTGTAAAAACGGAAGTAACATAGGCACATCAGAAAATGATTTGTGGGGCGCCTGGGTGGCTCAGTTGGTTACTCTTGATCTCGGCTCAGGTCATAATCTCACGGTCTTGAGATCAAGCCCCACGGTGGGCTCTGCCCTCAGCAAGGAGTCTGAGTATCTCTTCCTTTGCGCCCACCACGCATGTGTACTCTCTCTCATCAATATGTAAATCTTAAAAAATAAAAAAAATTTAAAAAAGAAAATGGTTAGAAAAATGGAGAGAAGGAAAATTGATTCTCCTTTATTTCCATGGTGGACAGGAAATTATTCCTGTATCAAGTACTTTTACACTATCAATGATCTCATACAGGTTCTTGGAGAAAGGTGTTATTATTTCTCCCTCCTTTATAGATAAAAGAAGCCAGGACTCAGAGAAGTTAAGAAACTTGCCTGAGGTCACCCAGCCAGTTTATAGTTAGTCCCAGTCAGGACCCCCAGACCTGGAGCCTCAGCCTTTTTTCCTTAACTTTGCCTTTCCTTTCAGGAATGCTCTTCAGGAAAATTCCAGCCTGCTCTGGTAACTTTGTGGGCAAAGGGCTTTGGGTCATGAGAAGGTGCAGTGTTATACACACAACTGTGCGCCTTCAGGGCATCAGGACACAGAGGGCAGCCCAAGTCCCAGGGAGCTGACAGAGGTGTGGTGCCTGCAGCTTCCCACCCTCCAACCCACACCTCGGGAATGGCACCACCCGCATCCACCCATGTCCCTGGCCTCCGAAGCCCCGTAAGCCCCCCTCTTCTGGGAATCCTCCTTTTCCTCCTCGGGGACCCTGGTGGCATGATTCCCCACCCCCACCCCCAGCCTTTGGCAGGAGGCTGAAGGGAGAAGGTCTGCGTCCTCAGGGACCCTCAAAGGGGGCAGAGGGGCTGTAGGGCTGAGGAGTGCCATGGGGTCCCAATGCCCTGGGCTCCAGGTTCCTGTCTCACCATCTCCGGAGTCAGGGTCTGAACTCGGTTCTGAGTCCTACAGGCAGGTTGTGGGAGACAAGGAGGCTTTGGGCACAGCAGGTGGACCTGTGTTGATGGGGTGGACAGAGAAGCTAGGACAGATGTAGTGGCTGGGGCCAGGGAGGGGCGGGATGGGGGCGGTTCCTGCAGCAGGTGATGAGGCTCATAGCAGTGATGCACGCTGCAGAGCGAATTTACAAGAGAGTATGATGTGTGTGGGTTCTCCCCTGCCCAGACTTAAGATGTGGGTGAGCAGAGCCTCAACCATGGGTGTGTCCCCTCTTTCCCCAGGGACAATGCCTTAGAGATGGTGAACGCTCACCTCGTGGTTGAACTTACTGTCTGGCTGAGAGAGGTGGTCTTCCCTGCCAGAAAGTCATGAGTGGAGAAGATCAGGGGTCAGTCTCTGTGACCCCCAATCCCTGCCAGCAGAGCCCGTGAGCAAGGCACCGCCCTGTTCCTGGGGTGAGCTGTAAGTCAGGGAGGGAGGCCGGAGAGCCAGGCATCTTTACACAGTTCTGGGTGGACGGGTTTCTCATGGCAACAGGGCAAAGGTGGCTGGTTCTGGGCGTGGGCTGGAGAGAGTGCACGGGGCTGGACATCAGCCTCCGTGAGGCAGCATAGGTGCTATGGGAACCCCCCACCTCACCACAGAGCCTACTGGACGAGTCACTGACACTGATTTCCAAAAAGAAGCTAACAACACCTGCCCTAGTTAATTCACACATTTCAAAGATGGATGAAACCAAATGATATCACAGGTATAAGGCCATTGGCAGGGTTGTATGTAAGTGAATGGTGTTCCTTTTTTTTTTTTTTTTTAAGAGAGAGAGAAAGCACATTCTCCCCCAACCCCACCAACATGCATGCATGGCTGGGGAGAAGCAGAGGGAGCAGGGAGAAAGAACCTTAAGCAGGCTCCACGCCCAGCTCAGAACCCAACACGGGGCTCATCCTCAGGACCTGGAGATCTTGACCTGAGCTGAAATCAAGAGTTGACGCTTAACCAACTGAGCCACCCAGGCGCCCCAACATGGTGTTATCGTTGTCCATATTAGCACCAACAACCTACTGACTTCCTGGCCTCATCATTCCTGCCCTGTCTCACACTGGGATCTTCCTGCCAGATACGTCACCATTTTTGGCTTCTTGGCATCACTGAGTATTTTACTAAGAAGCTCTCGAGACATTCCTTCTCTGGCCCAGCCTCTTGTAACACCCACCTTCCCCCTAAGGTGACCAAACATCCGGGTTTGCCTAGGGCTGAGGGTGGTCTGGACGTAGGACTTTCAGTGCTCGAACGGGATCGGTTCCAGGCATTCCAGGACAATTGGTCACCCTACTTCTCTCCCCGCCCTGAGGCTGCTTCCTCTTCCCTGTGGTGACCACGGTGTCCCAGGCACGTTCTCTCTTTCACATGGGTTGTTCTTTCCTGTCTTGAAGCCGCCAGGCTTGGTGATGCCACCTGCAGAGAGGGTATGTCCTCCTCTTGGGGGTGGGGCCCCCTCAGCCATTCCAAAGGCCCCTCCATCTTCTCAGTGGGACAGGACAGCTCTCTATAATCCCTCTGCCTTGTGTTGGGCTTCTGTCCTTCTTTCTACCCCTCAAAACCCTGCCAGGCTTTTCCCCTATGCCTGGAGGGTATGACTCCACCCACCCCTCACCTCCCTGTGGTGAGTAGCACATGGGGTACAGAGCGTGCCTGTCCCATGCCAGCCTTCCAGACTCTCTGTCTGCCCCAAGGAGAGCCCCCTGGCTGCATGCGGGCAAACTGGGGCTGCTCCCCACATCCGTGAGGACTCCTAGGCCTGA
Source organism: Mellivora capensis (assembly GCA_004024625.1). Taxonomy (NCBI): domain Eukaryota; kingdom Metazoa; phylum Chordata; class Mammalia; order Carnivora; family Mustelidae; genus Mellivora; species Mellivora capensis. The sequence continues at coordinate 20,700 of PISX010025091.1, forward strand.
GTCCTTGATGCCTTGGTTCTTCTCCTCTCCACCTTGCCCACCCCCATGAGGCCTCGTGAGGGCCCCCTGCTCACTCTTCCCTGGATCCCCACTGCTCTGCCTGACCCAGACCCCTCCCTCCAGGATCCGAACAAACCCTTCCGTGTGTGCTATTGCCACTTCCCGCGACGCTTTATGGACCGACCTCTCCCGACCATCTCCTTGCTGAGTCCTGCTCAACCCCTTGAAGCTCAGCTGGAAAACTCCTTGGTTGGGTTGATCTGAGACCTGTGGGGCCCTGGCCTCAGGCTAATGCAGACTGGCGTTGGCAAGTGCCTCAAAGGTGGAGTCTGGGTCCCTGCCTCTTGGTTCCCTCATCTCGGCCAGGGAAAGCACACAGTAGGTGCCACACTAATGTTGCAGGCAAACGCTTGACAAGGCAGCCCTCAGCTTCTGGTTGCAGGCAGCTCCGGCCTGGGGGAGGGGGGCAGGGGTGGGTCCTGGGAAAACACTGGGAGTCACCTTTGCACTCCCCATGGAGAAGAGGGCCCCAAACAAGGGAGACCCCCGGGGTTCATTTCCATACTAGAGTTCATCTTTCACTACCAGGCAGGAGCTGCAAAGCTCGCGATGTCCCAGCCTTGGGTGTGCCCCGGAAAGCAGACCAGAGGAGTGGGTCCCCAGAGCAGCCTTCCTTCCACCTTCCTGATGTCTCAAAGGGCTTCAGTCTCACCCTGTTCTGGCATGTGTGGAGAGGCGAGGCCCAGACTGTTCCCCGTGACTGGAGCTTGGGCAGGCCTTGTCCCTCCAGCCCCACCTTGCGTACTTTTGAGTCCTCCCCGCCCAGGCGTAGGCCTGGCCTGCCCTGAGAAGCTTGCACAGACTTCAGGTCAGGAGGAGTCAGGACAGCAATTTCTTGAGCCCAGAAATGACCCTGAGGGGGACTGGGTTTGCAGGAAAGGAAAACTTTAAGCCACCTGCTTGACCTTTCCCATTTGGAGGGGTGCCTGCCTATTTTCTGGGTGCTCACGGGATCCGTCCTCCTCCTCAACACTCATCCACACACCCAGAGCTGAAGGTGATACTGGTGAGCTCTACGTGCTCCGCCCAGCCAGGAGCCGGGCCTGGGAGCTGGGAGGCAAACCCGAACCGGGCCCTCCTGTTCTGCTGGAACAGAGGCAGGCGAAGCACAGGAGGTGCTCCAGAAGCACCAGCACTAGCTGGCCAGAGATGGCAGCCGGAGCCTGGGACTTCAGAGGGGACCGGCGCGGACCGGCGCGGAGGAGGAGGGCAGTCGGGGTGGGGCAGGAACCTGACTGTGCAGGCTTTGCGGCCAGGGGGCAGCATGAAGGGAGGCTCAGAGAGGCTGACGGGGTGCCTCAGGGTCTCCCCACCAGGTTACAAGTGGGCCTCATACCTCAGAGGGCTTCGGTGTGTGCAGATCCCAGCAGGCTTGCAGGAGGCAGTCTTTGGGGCCCCTCAAAGAATGCTGCAGGGGCAGCCTCCAGAAGGTAGCTCTCATGGTTACCTGAGGCAAGAAGAAAACTAGGTTGAACTTCACTCTGGGTTGCATGTTGTTCTGGAGATGGACATTACTGTTATTTCATTTCATCTGCCAATGACTTGGAGGAGTAGGTACACCTCACATCCAGATGAGGACCAGAGAGATAAGGGACCCACACAGCCAGTGAGGGTGAAGTTAACCTGAACTCCCCTAGCCCCCTCTGCCTCATCTTATGACGAGCTTGAGGGAGGGCAAGGGCCGGAGTGCTTAAATGTTATTACGCAGACACGGGCAGGGGCAGCCATTCTGGAAGCAGTGAATGAGGCCCACGGGTGGGGCCTGTGTCAGGTCTGTGCTCCCAGTCTCTGTGTATGGTCCCGACAGTCCCTTCCTCCCCTGCAGACCTCTCTCCCCTTTCCTCCTCACTGAAGATTCCCGGACTTGCTGCCATCTTGCCCTCAGGATGAGCTCCGGGTCTGTATACCACAGACCGCAAATGGCACCCTGATATGGTCCACTCCAAGTGTGGGAGCTGTGGGTGCAGCCTGCAGGCCACCTGAGGGGGTGGGAGACCAGCCAGGGGAAAGATGGAACCCAGACCCATGGCTGAGGCACTAGGACCATGCGTCGCCTCAGGGCAGAGAGGACGAGGGCATAGAGAGAAGCTGCAGTGGAAACAGCATTTGGGGGGAAGCCTGGGGGTGGGAAGGGGGAGGAGAGTGCTTGGCAGGACGGCGGGAGCCTTGGATTCTAGTCTCATGTGTGACCCAAAAGGCTTGTGTGCCCTGGGCAGGTGGTGCTGCCTCTCTGGGCCTCCTCACCAATAATGAGGCTTCTCTAGTCTGGCAGAGCTGCGAGTTTTCTCCTCTGCGGATTGTAGAGACTCAGAGAGGAGCCGGGGAGCAGGAGGGAAGGGAAGGAAAGGCCCACCTCCCCAGGCTTTGTGACTCTGCTGTCCTCTAGTGGTGGCAGGGAGTAACAGACACATGGTCTCTCCCTCCCTCCCCCAGACAAGAGTCCTCTGCACTTCCTAAGGCCCTTTACAGCCTATGGTCTCTCTCAGGGCTGCGTGCATTCTGGGTAGAGAGAGACATATGCATAGGATACCCACGGGCCTGCACAGGACAGAATGGCTTATTCACGCATAATGGCTTATTCACACATATATTTGCTCTGCAAGCGCTGAGGGAGGGTGTGAGGTTTATTTTATTTTTATTGATTTATTTATTATTTTATTATTTTTAAAGAGTTTATTTATTTGACACCGAGAGAGCTGGTGAAAGAGGGAACACAATCAGGGGGAGTGGGAGAGGGAGAAGCAGGCTTTCCGCTGAGAAAGGAGCCCGATGCAGAGCTCAAACCCTGGACCCTGGGATTATGGCCTTAGCCAAAGGCAGACGCTTAACTACTGAGCCACCCAGGCGCCCCTATTTTTATTTTTTTTTAAGGATTTTATTTATTTATTTGAGGTAGAGAGAGCACCCAAGCAGGGGTGGGGTGACCTCTTCGCTCTCCACTGAGCGAAGAGCCCCATGTGGCACTCGTCCTCAGAACCCTGAGATCATGACCTGAGCAGAAGGCAGACGGCTAACCAACTGAGCCACCCAGGCACACCAGGGTCTGGGGTTTAGAAGGGCACTGTGCCAGGCCCTGGGGATCTGGGGGCACTTGGCACACCATTTTTGCCCTCAGAGAGCTTCTGTCCAGTGGGGGATCACATAGACACACCTCGGACTCCGGAGAATACAGGACAATGTCGGGGCTGCTCTGAGGTCTGACATATTGTGTGACACTTGGGAAGGGTGGGGCCAGTGACTGCGAGGTCCTATCTGGTCAATGGTTTGTCCTGGGCACGTGGGCCTGCAGCCCGAGGGGCTCAGAGGCCTTTGTCACTGGGTTAGGAGAGTCTCTCCCTTCAGGTCCTCCCAGAAGAGCTGGGTTGCCCTCCCTATGGAACGGCTGGATTACTACCCAGGCCTCCTGTTCCCCTGCTGCTGTCCCACCCCAACTCTGGCTGGGAACAGGAGTGAGAGGCGCAGCTGACCTGGCTTCCCCACTCACCCGCCCCCCCATAGCCTCCTCTAGCTACACCCCACTGCCCCAGACCTGGTTTGGGAGCCTGGGTTCCAGAGATGATGGAGAACATTAGGTCTCAGCAGGTGGATCTCCCCATCCCAGGCTGGTGCTGGGCAGGCCTCCCAGTTCCAATACCACAGTGCGGGGGAGGCGATGGGAAGCTGGGCTGCCACCAGTGACTTGGGAAGGGTGTGGCCAGTGACTGTGGGGCCCACGAGGGCCCTGCCTCTGGCCTTCTGGGGCTAGGCTGGAACACAGCAGCCTGTTTGAGGCAGTACCCAGAGAGGGTGGGAGAAGGACAGAGAGGCAGAGAGAGAGAGAGAGAGATTGGTTCAGGGAGAGGAGCCTGGGTGTGTCACCATTGCTGGGAGTTTGACTCAGTGAGAACATCCGGCAGGAAAGGAAGAGAGAGTGTGGTGGCATTTCCAAGCAGGATGGGAACTCTGGGGCTGTGGAGACTGGCTGTGGGGTCAGGGGTACTATGTGAAGGCCTGGCCAGGAAAGAGGCTAACCGTGGTGGGAATGGGAGGATGCCAGGAAGACAGGGTTCAAGGGGAACAGAGATTGAAATGCTGGCTGACTGGGCTGGTCTTGGGAGGAGAGAGAGGGCAGTGGGGCTGGAATTAGGGAAACTGAGGCTTGGTCAGGCGGGATGTGCGGGATGCAGAGAATCTCTGACCCTCCCTTTAGGGCTTAGAGGTTGGGACCCTGTAGCTATTGAAGGAGATCACAGGTACCCCTGATCCAGAGACACCCCCCCCATTACCCCAAGCCCTAGCTCCTGGAGGCTCCACGAGTGGGACTGCCAGGCCAGCTGCTCCCCTGGGCGCTGGGACCAGCCTCAGCTGTACTGGGAAGATTTGCGGAGAGATTTTCTTGAGAAAGGCTGCTTCTTTTCTCGGGGTGAGAGAGGCTTAAAAGTCAGCTATGGGGACCAAGGCCAGGAAGGGCCTGGAGTGAGGACCCTGGGTGGGGAAGGCCGTAGGCAGACCCCAAGCTGCAGTGGTATGGGCCCTGCAGGAAGGGCCAGTTTCCCACACACCAAGGGGAGACTTGAACAGCTGAGCCTCTCAGAAGTGGCTGTGCTTTAAAACACAGGGAAGCCAATGTTCTACGTCAAGGAATGACTAATGGTGTCATTTCAGGTATGTAGTTATATTTGGTGGCCTAGGGGAGGTAAGCTTCTTGATCCCTCCAAATGAGTTAAACCAGAGCTGATGAGGACAGTAAAGGGGGGCTCATTTGAGGTGTGGGCCCTCAGACTAGGACAGCTGATGGGCTCAGCTGCATCCCCCAGGACTTTCTAAAGAAAGTTGTTGGGAGAGATGGAGGCTTATGTTGGCTGCCTGTGCACTGGCAGGAAGGTCCAGGCTGGGGCTCTGCTGGGCAAACGGCCTCAGAGAAGGCAGGGCCTGGGGCAGCCAGGCCCCCTGTGTGGGGTCAACCCGACAAAGAGAGGTTCCTGCCTGTGTCTCTGGGGACGCTGGGCCAGGGCTGGGAGAGGAGCTGGGCAGGGCCAGCGCCCTGGTCCTTGCCCTCTGAGAGTGGATGGGTGGGGGTGGTGGCGCGCATTCCTGGCTGGGAGCCCAGAGGAGTCTTTTGTAATCACAACATGATCTCGTGTGCTGAGCAGTGAAGCCGGCAGGGAGAGGCCGGCAAAGGCCCCAGCTCCGGCTCCCGTGGCTCTGCAGCTCCGGCTTTCCTCCTGCTCTGGCTCCCCGGGGGCTGTTCTGGAATTCTCCCGGTGCCCACTGTTACCATGCACTCAGCTGTGAGTGGCACCTCACCTTTGGCGGGGGGCTTCTTGGGGCCGGGAGGAGGCTGGGACACCAGGCAGTCATACTCCGGGGCCAGCTGGGGACGGCTGGGCCTGGGAGGAAGAGGGCTGTGCCTAGGCCGTTGGGGGTCTGGGCAGGGGCCTTTGGCTGCAATGGAGACCCTGCGGCCAGACAGGGAGAGGCCTGGGATCTAGGGGCAGAGGCCTGGCTTGCTTGGGTGGCTCCCTGGCTGGGCCTGCCCACGGAACTGGCTCTCTTCTGTCCTATCAGCAGTTTCAGGCCAGGAGAGACTGGGCCCATGAGAGCGGCTCTTTCCCACAGGCAGGGCACAAGCCTAGGGAGTGGAGCCCAGGGCCTGGGAGCCCAGCACAGAGCCGGGGCCTCTCTTTTTACTGTGCTTCTGTGCCTGGGAGCCAAACAGTGCCCCCCGCCCCCCACCGACCTCCTGGATCCCCTGGCAACTTCCCAGTCCCCGCAGGTTCCGCTGCCAGAGCCATTTATAACTCTCATTCCAGGCTCTGCTCAGCGGTGGAGCTCCCTGGAGAGCCGGGGGGGGGGGGGGGG
>PISX010025092.1:0-26464 GCA_004024625.1 Mellivora capensis
TTACAATTGCACCCAAAACCATAAGATACCTAGGAATAAACCTAACCAAAGAGACAAAGAATCTATACTCAGAAAACTATAAAGTACTCATGAAAGAAATTGAGGGAGACACAAAGAAATAGAAAAATGTTCCATGCTCCTGGATTGGAAGAACAAATATTGTGAAAATGTCTATGCTACCTAAAGCAATCTACACATTTAATGCAATCCCTTTCAAAATCCCATCCATTTTTTTCAATGAAAGGGAACAAGAAATCCTAAAATCTATATAGAACCAGAAAAGACCTCGAATAGCTAAAGAAATATTGAAAAAGAAAGCCAAAGTTGGTGGCATCACGATTCCGGACTTCAAGTTCTATTACAAAGCTGTCATCATCAAGACAGTATGGTACTGGCACAAAAACAGATACATAGATCCATGGAACAGAATAGAGAGCTCAGAAATAGGCCCTCAATTCTATGGTAAACTAATCTTTGACAAAGCAGGAAAGAATGTCCAATGGAAAAAAGACAGCCTCTTCAACAAATGGTGTTGGGAAATTTGGACAGCCACATGCAGAAAAATGAAATTGGACCATTTCCTTGCACCACACACGAAAATAGACTCAAAATAGATGAAGGACCTCAATGTGAGAAAGAAATCCATCAAAATCTTTGAGGAGAACACAGGCAACAATCTATTCCACCTCAGCCACAGCAATTTCCTCCTAGGAACATCACCAAAGGCAAGGGAAGCAAGGGCAAAAATGAACTATTGGGATTTCATCAAGAACAAAAGCTTTTGCACAGCAACGGAAACAGTCAACAAAACCAAAAGACAACTGACAGGATGGGAGAAGATATTTGCAATTGATATATCAGATAAAGGGCTAGTATCCAAAATCTATAAAGAGCTTAGCAAACTCGACACCCAAAGAACAAATAATCCAATCAAGAAATGCGAAGAGGACAGGGAACAGACATTTCTGCAAAGAAGACATCCAGATGGCCAACAGACACATGAAAAAATGCTCCACATCACTCGGCATCAGAGAAATACAAATCAAAACCACAATGAGATACCACCTCACATCAGTCAGAATGGCTAAAATTAACATGTCAGGAAATGACAGATGCTGGCGAGGATGTGGAGAAAGGGGAACCCTCCTACACTGTTAGTGGGAATGCAAGCTGGTGCAACCACTCTGGAAAACAGCATGGAGGTTCCTCAAAAAGTTGAAAATAGAGCTACCCTATGACCCAGCAATTGCACTACTGGTTATTTACCCTAAAGATACAAACATAGTGATCGGAAGGGGCACATGTACCTGAATGTTTATAGCAGCAATGTGCACAATAGCCAAACTATGGAATGAACCTAGATGTCCATCAACAGAAGAATGGATAAAGAAGATGTGGTATATATATATATATACACACACACACACACAAAGGAATACTATGCAGCCATCAAAAGAAATGAAATCTTGCCATTTGTGACAACATGGATGGAACTAGAGGGTATTATGCTTAGTGAAATAAGTCAATCAGAGAAAGACAACTATCATATGATCTCCCTGATATGAGGAAGTTGAGAGGCAACATGGGGGGTTTGGGGGATAGGAAAAGAATAAATGAAACAAGATGGGATTGGGAGGGAGACAAACCATAAGAGACTCTTAATCTCACAAAAGAAACTGAGGGTTGCTGGGGAGGGTCAGGAGAGGGTGGTGGGGTTATGGACATTAGAGAGGGTATGCACTATGGTGAGTGCTGTGAAGTATGTAAACCTGGCGATTCACAGACCTATACCCCTGGGGCTAATAATAGATTAGATGTTTATAAAAAATTAAAACAAATTAAAAAAAAAGAACTATAAGTCAATTTACCTGATAAATGTAGATGCAAAAATTGTCAGTAAAATACTAGTAAACCTGATCTTCAACAATTTATTAAAAAAGATCATTCATTATGATCAACTGAGTTTTATTCTTGGGTTGCAAGGGTGGTTCAGTATTTGCAAATCTATCAATGTGAAACATCACATTAATAAAAGAAAAGCTAAGAGCCATATGATCATTTCAATAAATGCAGAAAAACATTTGACAAAATACATCATCCATTCATGATAAAAACCCTCAACAAAGTAGGTTTAGAGGGAACATACCTCAATATAATAACGGCCACATATGAAAACTCAGAGCTAATATAATCAATGGGAAAAACTTACAGCTTTTCTACATAGACAAGCAAGGATGTTCACTCTCACCACTTTTATTCAACATAGGATTGGAAGTCCTAGCCACAGCAATTAGATAACAAAAGAAATAAAAAGCATTCAAATCAGCAAGGAAGAAGTAAAACTTTCACTATTTGTGGAGGACGAGATACTATATATAGAAAACCTGAAGGAATCCACCAAAGTATTGCCAGACTAATAGACAAGTTCAGTAAAGTCACAGGATACAAAATCAATGTACAGAAATCTGTTGTATTTCTATACACCAATAATGAGGCAGCAGAAAGGGAAGTTGAAGAATCAATCTCATTTATAACTGGACCAAACCCCATAAGACACATAGAAATAAACCTAACCAAAGAGGTGAAAGACCTGTATTCTGAAAACTGTAAGACATGATTAAAGAAACTGAAGGTGACAGAAAGAAATGGAAAGACATTCCATAGTCATGGAGTAGGAGAATAAATACTGTTAAAATGTCTATACTATTCAAACCAATCTACACATTTAATATAATCTCCATCAAAATACCAACTGCATTTTTCACAGAACTAGAACAAATAATTCTAAAATTTGTATGGACCACAAAAGACTCTGAATAGTCAAAGCAACTTTGAAAGAGCCAAGCAAAGATGGAGGCATCACAATTCATGACTCCCAAGTTATATTACAAAGGTGTAGTAATCAAAACATTGTGGTACTGGCACAAAAATAGACACATAGATGAATAGAATAGAATAGAAAATCCAGAAACTAATCCACAACTATATGATCAATTAACCTTCAACAAAGCAGGAAAGAATATCGAATTGGAAAAAGAATGTCTCTTCAACAAACAGTGTTGGGAGAAATGGACAGCAACATGTCAAAGAATGAAACAACCACTTTCTTACACCATACACAAAAATAAATTCAAAATGGATGAAAGACTGAAATGTGAGACCTGAAGCCATAGAAATCCCCTAGAAGACAACACAGGCAGTAATCTCTCCGATGCTGGCCATAGCAACTTCTAAATATGTCTCTTGAGGCAAGAGTAACAAAAGCAAAAATAAACTACTGGGACTGCATCAAAATAATTAAAAAAAGATTTGCACAGCAAAGGAAACAATCAACAAAACTAAAAACCTACAGAATAGAAGATATTTGCAAATGACATATCTGATAAAAGATTAGTATCCAAAATACATAATGAACTGATAAAATTCAACACCCCCAAAAAGAAAAATCCAATTAAAATGGTTAGAAGACTTGAACAGACATTTCTCCAAAGAAGACATACAGATGTATGCAACAGACACCTGAAAAGATACTCAGCATTACTCATCATCAGGGAAATGGAAATCAAAATTACATTGAGATATCATCTCGCATCTGTCAGAAGGATTAAAATCAACAACACAAGAAACAACAGGTGTTGGCAAGGTTGTGGAGAAAAAGGAACTCTCTTGCACTGTTGGTGAGAATGCAAACTGGTACAGCCACTGAGGAAAGCACTATGGAGGTTCCTCAAAACATTAAACATAGAATTACCCTATGATTCAGTAATCACACTACTGAGTATTTACCCCCAAAATACAAAAACACTTATTCAAAGGATTCATGCACCTCTGTGTTTATAGCAACATTATTTACAATAGCCAAATTGTGGAAGCAGCCCCAGTGTTCATACCAGTGATGAATGAATAAATATGTAGTATGAGCATTTATATACATATATATATAATTCAGCCATAAAAATGGATGATATCTTGTCACTTGCAACTACCTAGATGGAGCTAGAGAATATAATGCTAAGCAAAATAAGTCACTCAGAGAAAGACAAACACCATATGATTTCACTCATATATGGAATTTAAGAAACAAAACAAAAGAGCAAAGGGAAAAGAAAAAGAGAGAGACAAACCAAGAAACAGATTCTTAACTATAGAGAACAAACTGATGGTTACCAGAGGGGAGCTGTTTGGGGAATGAATGAAACAGGTGATGGGGATTAAGGAGTGCAGTTGTGATGAGCACCAGGTGTTGTATGAAAGTGTTGAATCCCTAAATTCTACACCTGAATCGAATATTACACATGTTAACTAAACGGAATTAAAACAAATCTTCAATAAAAGATACAGTTTATGTTTGAACAACATAGATTTGAACTGTGCAGATCCACTTATATATGTTTAAAAAAATTTTTTTTTAAGAGAGCGAGCGAGCACAGGCAGACAGAGTGGCAGGCAGAGGCAGAGGGAGGAGCAGGCTCCATGCTGAGCAAGAAGCCCGATGTGGGACTCGATCCCAGGATGCTGGGATCATGACTTGAGCGGAAGGCAGCCGCTTAACCAACTGAGCCACCCAGGTGTCCCTTATATGTGTGTTTTTATGTTGTTGTTTGTTTTGTTTGAACCATACCATTATTTTATTTTTTTTAATGAAAACATTATACATATAATCTGAATAAGTAGTACCTGGTAATTGGTCCCAGTTGTATCTATTCTCTAAATTGCCAGTTTGTATTTTTGGCTCATTCACTAAAAGAGAGAACAAATCCACAGATCTATAAGGCTAAGGTGTAAAAAGCAATACATTTGTAACAGAAGCAAATGGCTATCAGACACATGAAAAAATGTTCATCATCACTAGCCATCAGGGAGATTCAAATTAAAACCACATTGAGATACCACCTCACACCAGTTAGAATGGCCAAAATTAGCAAGACAGGAATCAACGTGTGTTGGAGAGGATGTGGAGAAAGGGGAACCCTCTTACACTGTTGGTGGGAATGCAAGTTGGTGCAGCCACTCTGGAGAACAGTCTGGAGATTCCTCAAGAAGTTAAAAATAGAGCTTCCCTATGACCCTGCAATTGCGTTTCTGGGTATTTACCCCAAAGATACAGATGTGGTGAAAAGAAGGGCCATCTGTACCCCAATGTTTATAGTAGCAATGGCCACGGTCGCCAAACTATGGAAAGAACCAAGATACCCTTCCACAGATGAATGGATAAGGAAGATGTGGTCCTTATATGTGGTTTTTAAAAAATAAATACAGCACAGTGCTATAGATGTATTTTTCTCTTCCTTATGATTTTTTAAATGGTGCTTTCTTTTCTCTAGCTTATTCTCTCGCTTAGTTTATGGTAATAATAGAGCAATAACATATATAACATATAAACTATGTATTAATTGACTGTTTATATTATTGGTAAGTCTTATGGTCAAGCTATTAGTCACTAAGTTTTGGAGTCCAAAATTATAAACCAACTTTTGACTGTATGGTGTATAAGCACCCCAACCCCTGTGTTATTCAAGGATCAACTGTACAGCTTTAAATTTTCATTTATATAAAAATTAAAAAAAAATCAATTAATCCATTGTGATAGAAAGCAGGAAAGTGGTTGCCAGTTACAGTGGTGGTAGTGGGGATTGACTGCAAAAGGGAATGAAGAAAATATTAGGGGTGATGGAAGTGATGTGTATCTTGATGGTGTTGGTAGTTATGTTAGTGTATACATTTATTAAAATTCAAACTGTACACTTAATAACGGTGCAGGTTTTTGTATATGAATTTTAAGCAAAGCAAACCTTGTATTTATTTTAAAAACAAAAGAATCTCTGGCTTAAAGTATGAGTCCCTGGGAGTGGGAAGACAGAGTCCCATGAAACTCTGCAACAGAAACTGTGCTATTGGGAAGCCAGATTACTAATTGTAAAAATCTAACCAGTGCTACTGAAAGCAGCTTAGGGATGCAATGAAACCAACTTTATTTAAGCCACAATATTATCAAGAATTGGCTTTGGATCTAAAGATACCTGTCTTTAAGGATGGCTGTAACTTCGAATTTCTGGTTTACAAAATAGGTGAATTAATGGATATGATTCTCTTTTCAGAATACTGACATTGCAACATACACAGTTCTCTGCATATAGCTACTTAAACATCTGTTTCTTTTTTTTAAGATTATTTATTTATTTATTTGACAGAGAGAGAGAGAGAGAGATCACAAGTAGGCAGGGAGAGAGGGGGGGGGGAAACAGACTCCCTGCTGAGCAGAAATCCTAATGTGGGGCTTGATCCCAGGACCCTGAGATCATGGACCTGAGCTGAAGGCAGAGGCTTAACCCACTGAGCTACCCCAGTGCCACCCCCTCCCCCCGTTTATTTTTGATACCTAAACTATGAGTTAATTTTATCTGCCTTGCTGCAGTAAGCCACTAATGGAACGGTGAATCATACATATTTTTAGTCTCCCAGATGCTCATATAGCTAGCAACATAGCAGGATGGATGGTTGAAGGTAATGTGTTGCTTTGGATGACGGTGATGAACCTGGTACACAGATGCTGAATTGGTATTGGTAATAGTGACTGCCAACTAATTATGCAGGAAATCTTAGAGTAATGTTGTAGCTTGGATGGCAGCACAATATAATGTAAAGGACCCAGAAGACTTTCATGCTAAACTGAGCTGATACCTATCCCGAGATCTTTTGCTTACTGACTATATGATCTTGGTTACATAATGGTGTACTTTTTCCTGCCCCCGCCTCCATAATTTCCTCATCTGTAAAATGAGACATTGTTATCTAGGTTAGAAATGCCTTTTAAGAATTAAATAAAATTAATAATATACCACATGTGGTTTTTAGTACATAATTAGTGTTCAATAATGGTAGCTATTAAAATTACTGCTATTATTTATGGGGAATGGGATTTAAAATGGATTCATTGGGAAGTACAGAAGGAAGGGTTAACAGCAATACCTGTTGTAACAAGTCTATGTATACTTGCTATATGTCCATTTTTATCATGTTCTCCAGATAATATGTTCTCTGTATTCACAATCTATATTTTTATAATTGTATTCCCTTTCAGAGGTAAATCATTCCTTCTTATTACCCACTTTTTAAAGTTACATGTTAAAACTTATTTAAAAAAAGCTTAGTAAGGACAATATTAGTCTCACTTTTTTTTTTTTAACTTCTAGCTATTTGTGGAATGGCTATTTGTTTTGTAGGAGGTCTTTGCAGCCCACTGTTGATATTGTAAATCCAAAACTATCTTGAGAAAGTTATACTTTAGCATTTCAGTAACAGTTTTATTTTTAAAATGAGCAAAGTTCCTAATAAATGGGAATTTATTTTCAGGCTCATTGGTGATAGATAAGTCCAACATGTTAGGGGTGCCTTTTTCCTTTTGCTTACTTAAAATACATGGATCTTGAAGCACTAAACCCTTGGTTTGTCTATATAAATTTACAAATTTACTTTGGATATAAATTTCACTCTGTTTCTATTTTTAGGAGAATACATTACATACATTTTTGGGCTTCTGCAAATCACCCAATGAATTCCAGTTGTTATATGAATAGTTTTTCTCATTGCCTGTGGAACTTGCTTTCTTTTCTCTCTGTAGGACAAAGTTCAAGAATCTTAGCAGGACACTTAAAGCTCATCATAATCTATACTAGCTCACTTTTTGTAATTTATCTTCAGCTACTCTACAACATCCTCAACCACTATTCCATGTATTAGCACCCTAGAATATTGACTATGTTTTTATTTTTAGGATTAATATAACATCTGTAACCAATACGAACTTTTGTTTTTTTCTTCCCACATCCATTATTCACCACTACAATGGTGAATACTTTATCATTTTTTTCAGTTTCTCTAATGTTATTCTTCATGTTTTAATATTCTTAACCCCACTACTTTGTTTCAGTCTTAAGTAATTGTGTATGCGTGTGTGTGTGCATATGTGCGCCCACATGTGTACACTCAGTCAACCAAAGCTCCAAGCAAACTGGCACTACAATGAATAACAACAGCAAATGGATAAAAAATTTTTAAATGATGTGAAGCACTTAACAGAAAATAAAAACAGGAAGAAAAAGAGGTAAGTTGATATTTGGAAAAAGGAAATAGTACTTGGAGATTTTGCCATTTTAATGACTTCAAGCCTGAAAGCAGGCTGAAGTTGATTATATATGAAGTGTTACAGGCCTGAAGAGACAGAATACTGAGTTTAAAGCCGCCACGATCACTAGAAAGTGAGGGAGGATTCTAGAAAGAAGAGTATGAGGGAGGAGGATTCCCAAATGGCATGTAAAACTATGCCTATGTCTTTGAACTAGGCACAGAACAAAATCCTGGTAAGGATAAAAATCCTGGTAAGGATAAAAAAAAGGATAAAAAACTAATAAATGAATGGATTCTTCAGGAGAATATAACAGAACCTAGTGTCTTTACAATGTAACATCAACAAAGCCCCACATAAAATTCAAATGTACCTGACATACAAAGCACTAGAAAATTTGACCCATTCTCCGGAAAACTAAACAAAACAGAACAAAATGATAGAGACCAACTCTGAGGTAACAAAGACATTGGAATCCACAAGAATTTTAAAGTAGCCATTCCTTTGGTGTTTAAAGATATAAAAGATAATATGTTAATGTAAGGATAGAAACTATTAGCAGATAAATAGAAAATATTAATAACAATGAACTAGAAATTCTGAGATTTCAGACAGCTAAAAAGGAAGGGGGACAATTTTTTAATCTTTTATCATGAAAAATTTAAAACCATACAAAAGGTAAAAACCATAAAATGAGCAACCATGTGCTACTTTTCACCCAATTTCAGAAAAAGACCAACATTAACTGATTTTTTTCATTTAATTTTATTCTATGCTTCCTACATTTTTAACTAGATAGTTTAAAGAAAATTCATGTCATTTCATCCATAAATACTTCAGTATGTATCTCTGATAAGGAATTTTAAAAATGTGTTTATGTTCACACCTAAGAGAATCCTCATTAATTATTTAGTATCATCTAATATCAATGATATATTCAAATGTTCTTAATTGTCTCAAGAAAAGCTTTTTTTCTAGTTAGTTTGTTTCAATTTAGCTTCAACAAGGTCCACATATTATAGTTGACTATTAGGTATCTTATGTCTTTATTTTTTTCTACCAACCCACCCCTCTCCTTTTCCTTGTCTGGAGAAACCCAGTCTTTTTTCTTATAGAAAGCCCACATCCTGATTTGGGTGATTGGTTTTATATGTACCTTAACTTGTTTGTCTATCTCTTGTGTATTTCCTATAATCTGGCAGTTAAATCTGGAGGTTTAATCAGAATACAATGGTTTCTGCCTTTGTAGGTATTAAAACTTAGATGACTTTATTAACTTTCTATTGCATGCCATCATCAGGTGCATAATGTCTTATTTTTCTAATTTTATACATTTCTTTTGAACTGAAAACTCATCTGCCTTCCTTTACATATGTTCTCTTTTCTTGACACCTTTAAGTTTTCATTCAACCCAAAACAATTTGTGAAGTCCTTCCCTAATACTATGCACCTATTTTCAGAATAAGCAAACTTTTTATCTCTTTTCCCATACCACTTCAAATATAAGTTATAACCAAATGTTGTGGGCCATCACGAGCTACTCAGGTAAACCTAACTCCAATTTCAAATATAGATGCATGTGGAGAAACACACAAATCCTTCAAAGAGAAAGCATTTAAGAGCACCCTTCATTAATACAGAAGGCCTTTGAAATCATAGAGGAGGAATTATACCACATAGAACCCAATAATACTTTCTAGCAGTCTTATATAGATGTTCTCTTTCTTTACCAATTAATGTTCTAGTCTTCACAGCAGCTTCTTCATCTTTCAGTCTTTCTCCACATTTCTCTGTTACATTGCAATTTGTTCATTTCTCATGTCTCTCTGCTGTCATTGTCACCAACCCTCCAAACTTCCAACCAATACTGATTTTTTATGTATGTATGTATGTATGTATGTATGTATGTATGTTAGTCACCATACAGTACATTATTAGTTTTTTATATAGTGTTTCATGATTCACTGTATGTAACACCCAGTGGTCCATGCAATACGTGCCCTCCTTAATACCTCTCACCAGGCTGACTCATCCCTCCCCCCGTCCTCTTCCCTCTAATACTGTCAGTTTATTTTCTGGAGTTCCTCTTTCCCTCTGATTTCCATCTTTCTTTTCTTTCCTTCCTTCCTTCTCCTAATGTCCTCCATGCTATTCCTCATATTCCACAAATAAGTGAAACCATATGATAATTGACTTTCTCTGCTTGATTTATTTCACTTAGTATAATCTCCTCCAGTTCCATACAAGTTTATGCAATTGTTGGGTATTCATCCTTTCTGATGGGTGAGTAATATTCCATTGTATACATGGACCACATCTTCTTTATACATTCATCTGTTGAACCAATTTTTAAATATTTTCCCCAGGTTTTTGTGTCTTAACCGCATAGCTAGTGAATGCCTCTTCACTCACCAGTTTTCAGTCCAGTCATGATTCTTTTTAGAAAAATGGTAGCTATGTAATCAGGCTTTGCTTACAAATAATACTCTTTATTATACTTATCATCCCTTGTCATTGTTCTTTATGTGGCTGTGAACTATTTAAAATCAAATTAAACCTTTTTCTTTTTAACTTTGCCTCCAAGACAACACCCATTTAAGTTAGAGCACATCATGAATGTGTTTATTGGGTGAATGACCACTTGAAAGATTAGATTTATCTTCATAAAAATTGTTTCTCGTCTTTTCATGTTATCTCACTATTCTTCCAAACATGTGAGTGTAGATCCAGAATAGATCAGTAGTGTATTCTATGTTTCATTAGAAATCTTAAAATAGTTTTGACATTTTAATTGATAAAAGCACACATAGATCAGCTTCTGAAGGTATTTTTATATGTAAATAAACATACTTTCCTCCTCATAAATTCAAGGAATTCTACGAAGCTCTTGGGATTAAAATGAGGTTTTCAATTCTTTTGTGAGACTTTGAATCAGACTAAATCCTAGCCTAAACTAGAGCTAAAATAGCAGTTAACCTGGTAAATTAAGAGAAAAAAGAAAGCCTCCATAACCAGTGTGTTATAGACATTCTCATTTAAGTGCAATTTCAATGAGATCCATTTTCCTTAGAGTTTAATTAGGAAACCAAGCAGAGCCACACATGAATAATGTACAAATCAAGAAGGTAATTCTGCCGGTCTAAGAAGTAAAACACATTATTATAAAATTGAATTATACAAAATCAAATAATAAATTTGTCTTGAAACTAACCAAACAACTTTAAAAGGCTTTCTGGAAAATGACTAGTTAGTGGGATATTTTTCAAGTATTGATCATATAATACATAATTATTGAGTATCCACAATGTATTTGGCATTATGTTAAACAGATTCAATAATTCTTAGTTCTGATACATAATAGTCCTTAGGTTTCAATTATAGCTGGTTATCTTATCTAGTTTTTATGAAATTATGGCATTTTCAAGGTAATCTTGCTTTATAGAATATTCCATATAGAAGATTTTCAAGTGAATCATGAACATCACATTACCAAATAATAAATAATTGATAAGAGCTTCCTTGTAAATTCCTTTTTATGGAATACTGTTAGAACCATGTCATCAATAAAGCAGGAGGTGTGTTCCCTAACATTTGTAGAGGATTTATAGTTAATTGGTCTGATTTACTTTTCACACAGCTTTTAAAAGTGAATTTTCAATATAATGCCTGAGAAAACAGTTTTACAAATAATCAGGTAGTTTCTAAGTGGAATCTCCACACTGAAACCAGTATAGTTGACTACAAGAACTTTTCACTAGGGCACAGGAACCTCACACTTAAAACAACATGAATTTGACATTTCCAGTAACAAACAACCTAAAGCTTAAATTCATGAATTCTAACCTATAAAAATAAAATTAAATAATGTATGTGAAATGCTTTATAAACTATAAAATAATCAGAGACATTAATTTCTATATGTGAATCAATGATGAAGATATCAACATACAAAGAATCTAAAAGTCTTCACACTTGAAGTAGCCTTTTGAAATAGAGATTGCAAGTTATTTTTACCATTAACAGAAAATCATCTACTTAGCTATAAGAACAATATCAATAAAAATGGACAAAAAAATAAACAGTCTAGTAAATAGAAGAAAAATGAATGGCCAGTTAGGATGAATAGATGCCCAACCATACTAAATGTTTAAAAAAAAAAAAAAGAACGAAAAATAACAACTGAAAATAGTTTTTAAAATAAATCAGTAAAATTTAAAAAGTATGCAGTATCTAAAGATGGTGAAAGTCTGAAAAATGGGTTTTTAAATGAATACTAATTAATTGGCACACCTTGCCTTAATGTTGTCTTTAATTAAAAAAAGTAACTGGAGTAATATAGTGTTTCATAGTAAAAATGGAAAAAAAATACCACCATAATGAATACAAATTTCACAAATACACATGTTTTAGAAAGTTGCAGTCATTTTTCATAAAAAGTTTGAGTATTTGTCACTTTATATTTCGTAATTTTTTTTGTTTTACTCTGTAAACATCATAATTGTCATTATAAATATTTGTATTAATGATTATATCTATTCAGTTCCAGCGCAGGTAGTATTAACATTTTCTCTATTGTTATATATTTAGTTTATTTTTACCAAATTAGTTTAACTAATATCATGCTAAACATTTTTGTATTTATAGCTTTTTCCTCCTTCAGCATTACTTCTTGTACTTTTCGCTTCAAAACTTTCAAATTTAAATATTTTCAAATTGTAAAGAATAATACAGCCTTACTTGGTACACATAAATTGCTGATACAATTTATGTGTACCAATATATTTTTAAAGATTTGTGGAATTTAATAAACAAAATAAAATCTTATTTTGGGTCAGTATTTAATTACTACCAAGATTACTTTTCTATTTTATTAAGTGAACTCCTCTTTTTTGAAATTTTTATGTCATTTATTTATTAGAATGTTGATGATTTTCTAATTATATTCTTTTTAGCATTCCATTCACTATAATTAATTTTGTCAATATACTTTCCTTTTTTCTGAATTTTAGTTTTAATTTTAGCATGTAAAATTTTTCATTATTTCAATATCTGATTTTCATCCCAATATGTTTAAAATTTAAGATGTTTTCTTCTCTAGCTCTCATGGTTATTTCAAAAACCAACACTGTAATACACATGGGATTTATTTTGGTTTATAGTGTAAGTTGTAGGTCTAAAACAGATTTTTGTCTTCAAATTCCTAACATGTTACTTGGTGTCATTGATTAAATAAACTATTTCCCTATTGTTTTCAGATGCTTCTTTTATAAATATTAAATCTTTATGCATAATTTTATCTATTCTATTCCAGGAATTCTTTTATGCATAAGCAACACATTGCTTTAATTATTATAGTTCTAAAAAGTTTATTATGCAGTAGAGATTTTTTTTCCTTTTTTTTCTTCCTTACTGAATATATTCTTCCATATTTGCCTCAGTCTTACCCCTAGATGATGTTTAGATCTAATTCTTTTCTTTTCTTCTATAGCAATTTATATTACCTTTTTATCTGGTTCAATAAACTAAATTAATTGGAAAAATTTACATATATATCTATTTTTTATCAGATCTTTCTGAAGTTTTTTATCAGATCTTTCTGAAAGGTTCATAGGTTGTTGTTCTTTTTTCCCCCACATAGGTCAAATCATTTCTCATTAAAGTTATTCTTAAATATTTTATATATTTTTTCTTATCGTGAATGGTATCTTGAGGCACATCTTTCAAATTACTCTAGCATATAACAAAACAATATTATTTGAAAACAATAATCTATTCATGTTCCTAACTCCTATTAATTTAAAAATTTTAACTTGGCAGTTTTGACTTTTCAAATCTCGATATTACTATTGTAATATGTTGGTAGCATACTACCAATAGTATTGATAATGGTATTATGCGGATGGTATGAATACTTTTTTCTATTGATTTTAATGGCTGTGAAATTACTTTTATTTATTTGGCAGGGCCTAAAAAGAAATTCAAGTAGTTTGCTTCTAGAACTACCTGTTGAACACTTACTGAAAGAGAATATTATAAAATATATAACATTATAGGCAATGAGGAGCTGAGCATTTGTGTTTCCCCCTTCAAATTGCTTATACATACATACATACATACATACACTTATGTATACATATACTCACATCATATTATAGCAAATTCTTAAGTACCAGAACATGTAATACGGTCAATGAATGTTACAGGTTTATGGAAAAGCTGACTGCTACCTGGAGAAGATAGAGCTTCAAAGATGAATGGATTTGGGGTTTCCTGGCTAGCTTAGTTGGTAGAGTATACAACTTTTGATCTTGGGGTTGTGAGTTCAAACCCCAGGTTGGGTGTAGATATTACTTAAAATATAAAAAAATAAATAAACAAGTAAACAAAGATGAATGGTTTTAGATGGGTAGAGAACAGAGGGAAAGATATTCTTTTTAAAAAAATTTATTTAAATTCCATTTATTTAATGTATTGTATTATTAGTTTTATGGATGGAATTTAGTTATTCATCAGTTACATATAACATCCAGTGCTCACTACATCAAGTGCCCTTCTTAATGCCCATCACCCAATTATCCCATCCCCCCACCTAACTCCCCTTTGGTAACCCTCAGTTTGTTTCTTACAGTTATGAGTCCCTTAATGGTTTGCCTCTTTCTCTCTTTTTATCCTACTTTATTTTTCCTTCCCTTCCCTTATGTTCATCCGTTTCATTTCTTAAATTCCACATACAAGTGAAAGCATATGGTATTTATCTTTCTCTTACTGACTGACTTCGCTTAGCATTATACCTTCTAGTTTATTAACATCATTGCAAATGACTAGATCTCATTCTTTTTGATGGCTGAGTAATATTCTGTTTTATATATATCTACATATAGATATATATCTACACACATATATTCTGTATGTGTGTGAGATATATATATATATATATACATATTTATAATATATATCTTTACAATATATATCTCTATATATATCTCTTATCTAATCATCTGTCGATGGACATCTGGGCTTTTTCCATACTTGGGATATTGTGGATATTGCTGCTATAAACACTGGGGTGTATGTGCCTCTTCCAATCACTATTTTTGTAACCTTTGGATAAATACCTAGTAGTATAATGCTGAGTTGTAGGGTATTCTATTTTTAACTTTTGGAGGAACCTCCATACTTTTTCCAGAGTTACCACACCAGTTTGCATTCCCACCAAGAGTGTAAGAGGGTTCCCATTTCTCCACATCCTTGCCAACATCTGTTGTTCCCTGAGTTGTTAATTTTAGCCGTTCTGACTGGTGTGAGGTGGTATCTCATTGTGGTTTTGATGTGGATTGCCTTGATGATGGGTGATATAAAGCATTTTTTCATGTGTCTGCTAGTCATTTGTATGTATTCTTTGAAGAAATGTCTGTTCATGACTCCTGCCAATTTCTTGACCAGATTTTTTGTTTTGTTTTGTTTTGTTTTTTTTGGTATTGAGCTTGATAAGTTCCTTATAGATTTCAGATACTAGCCCTTTATCTGATATGCCATTTGCAAATACCTTCTCTCATTCCATAGGTTGGAATTTTTATGTCATTTATAAAATATTTTATTTATTTGTTTCCTTTGCTGTGCAAAAGATTTTATCCTAATGAAGTTCCAATAATTAATTTTTGCTTTTGTTTCCCTTACCTCCAGAGATGTGTCTAGTAAGAAGTTGCTGTGGCTGAGGTAGGAGCTTGCTGCTTGTGTTCTCCTCTGGAATTTTGAGATTCCTGTCTTACACTTAGGTCTTTCATCCATTTTGTGTATGGTGTAAGAAAGTGGTTCAGTTTAATTCTTCTGCATGTGGCTGTCCTGTTTTCCCAACACCATTTGTTGAAGAGACTGTCTTTTGGGAAAGGCATTTTTGAACAGGGAGAAGAAAAAGGAGAGACATGAATACAAGAAGAAAACAGGGGTTTGTTTGCTTTTCCCTGGCTCATTTATCTAGCTGACTAATCCATGAGCCATGCCTTTGCTGGTCTTTAGAACTGCCTAATGTCTTGGACAGTAGATGAGAGTTTACCCATCTGAACCCAAACCTCTCTCTGGTTTCCTTTGTCAAAATGTTGCACACTAAAACAAAACAAATAAACAAAAAATATTGCATACTGTTAGCTTGGTATCTTGATTAACTCTCTAATGTGTCTCTTTCTTTTTATCTCCCTGGCCTCTAGACCTTGGCTGTTGAGAATAATTTGTAGCAATTTTTTATTATTGGCTTTATTATTGAATTTTATTGTTAAGAAGATCTTTAGTGAAGATTTTATCATCTGGTTCATCTTTAGATCTTCATGACATTTTTAGTCTTTTTGTTCCTCCCACTGGGGAGATAGAATGCTCTTACATTGTGAAGCTAATATTCCGCAGATAAAGCTGTTGGTTTGAATGCTAAAATAAGGAAGTAACTCTGCAATAGAAGGCTCTTGAAAGGAGTATGTTAGGGTACAGAATTACAGAGTAACTATGATGAAAAGAAGTTTTAAATAAAAAATGTTTTATAGTCATTTGTTCAAAATGAAGCTCTGTGAAATATGAAATATGGGTAGATTTCATAATTGGGAACACAAGCCTCTGCAAGAATGTGGAATTATTTGTATCACTAAGAGAAAGAATAGATCACAGTATTTATTTAAAAGTGAATCATTTAATTTAAAACAAGCTCTGTAATTCCCAGTTACCAAATCACAATGACAACAGCAATTAATAATTTGGATTTCACTGTAGCACACTTAAGATATAATCCTGTAGAAAGTACATATTATTTGTTTTCAATTACAAAATTCCTGAGTAGAACCTTGAAATTGAATTCTTAAGGCTTTCAAAACCTGTGGAGTTCATATATGTTACTCCTCAAACATAGTATCTCAAATGGAAAAGGAAAGACTTTTTATGGGGATATTTCCATTTTTCCAAAATAGCATTCAGCAGGCCCAACTTGTCTAACTCTGTAAGTTCTTTGAGAGACTCAGGTTTTATATTTCCTAATTTGTCAGCCTTCTTAGAATGTACTACATGAGATTTCAGGCATTTTTATAGACCTGCCAGTTGTTTGGAATTTGGGGGGATTTGGATTGTGACTATCATTAACTCAAGAGGAATCCCTGAGTCATCAATTTGATGAGGTCTTTCACTCTAACTTCAGGCAAATATATTCATCAAAAAACAATTTGCTCTGATAGCAAATATTTAAGCTTAGAAACATGCCAGTGAAAATCCACAAGAATTTTTAAAGTTCCAAAGTCCCATAAATAGCAAAAATTTAGAAGAAGGTAGAGTCATGATAGATTTTTGACAAATCATTTGGTAAACTTCTATTGAATTAGAATGATGTCTGTGTTAAATGGTATCTGTGACAATAAATGGTA
This sequence comes from Mellivora capensis, assembly GCA_004024625.1. Classification (NCBI taxonomy): domain Eukaryota; kingdom Metazoa; phylum Chordata; class Mammalia; order Carnivora; family Mustelidae; genus Mellivora; species Mellivora capensis. The sequence continues at coordinate 17,521 of PISX010025092.1, forward strand.
TCACCAGCCATCATTTGTCATCAGTTACGTTCTCACTGATTTCACAAACCTAGTAGGAAAAGTAGGTCAGATATAGCTACATTTTTAACTCAACTCTTTTTTATATTGGTTTTGTTTTTCAGTCTGTAATAAATCTATCAAAGTAAGTCATTGTTTATTTGGTACTGTATCTGTAAGGGACCTAAAAGAAGAAAGAACCATATTATATACATATTTTGCCCATTATTTTAAATTTAGCTCCAAGTGAAATTTGAGACAGCAAATTAACAATGTTTTAGAAAGTCTTGATGTCTGAAGAATTCTGTATGCACCTACACTGGTTTCCAGGGATTAAATTTAAGAAGATAGGATCTGAACCTAGCATCTTTGTACTATTCTGAAGATTTGACTATTATTCTAAAGTATGTACTATAAAGGAAAAAGTTGTTTTGCTTAAAAAAAATCCCCAGATTTATTAGCTATATTTTGGTGACCCTGAGGACAGAAGAAAAACAACTGTGTTTAGTTTGTTTAATTCACTTCTGGCACTGTGTCCTAACGGTCCTAAAATGCAAGTTGTACTCTTAATGCCTTTTCTTGCAAGAATTTTACAACTGCCATAGGAAATAAGGATGTGAGAAGCTCAAAATATTCTGAGTTCAGGAATGGTTTATGTAAACAGTTCGCAGTCAGCAAAAGGTTTTCCAGAAACCCTTGTCAGATTTCTACTTACAGTTTATTGGCCCAAATTTTGTTTCCTAGCCATGGCTAACTACAAGGGTGGCTACAAATGTAACTAACTTCTGCAACTTCTTTAGAGGAGGCAGACAATAGAGAAGATGGCTACAAATAATTATTGGATTCTTCATTCAACAGTGCATATACCTAAATTATATGCACTATGATGGGCCATTCTTCATTTCTTCCTTCTTAGATATAAAACAGATTCCCTTACTTATTTATTGTAATAGTAGTTACATTATTTATTAAGCATTTCGTTGTACTAGGTAGTATTTTAAGCACTTTCCAAATATTTGTTAATTCTTCAGCAATTCTACAAGGCAGGTTTCATTACACCCATTTTACAAATGAGAAAACAGACAGCAAGAAGTTAAGTTACTGATTTCAAGTTTATGCATCTACTAATTGGCAGAATTGAGACACTCTGAGACTGATGACTTTACACTTTATACCACCTTTCAATTATAGGTTAATCACTATTACATTCCACTTTTCAATGTCTTTCTTTTTAATATTACATTATTTGTATTTTAGATGGAATTTATTATTTTTGTTTTGCGTCAAAAAACTTGAGTTATTCACTCAAGATGCAAGTGTGCATCAGATCATCTTCTGAAACATAGCTTAGAAAGATAACTTGGCTTTATTGTCTATCATATAATACAAGTTGCCCAAGAATTTCTCATTTTTCTTATTTGCAGAATAATGGATTATTCTACATGTCCTTTAGCAGATCTTGAAAACCTAATACCATATCATCTTTGAATTTAAAAAAATTTAGATCTTTTAGGGTCCAGCACAGCCCATTTTTTATGATGAAAAAAATTTTCTGATTGCTTAAGAGAGCCATTGCTTATAAGTTTGCAAAGAATCTTCATTAAAAAATGCAAAGATAATGCTTTGAGGGGAAGGCAAAGTGATAAGAAGCTGGAAAGCGTCAACACTAAAGGAGTAAGAGATATGACTTTTCACATATATTCCTTTGCACGAAAGGGAAAAATGCAGAGCTGATAACTAGAACTATATTTGATTTATAGGTGGACTTGGCTGATGTAAAACTAATTGCAGTAAATTACTCTGAGAAAATCTAAAATCATCAAGAATGCAGCATTTATAGGTACATGATCCCTCATTAGTAAAGAATGAAATAATGCAGGCTCTGACAATTCTTCCTCCCACATTGGACAAACAGGCTCTGTGCGTGATGTTAATGACTTGAAAGAATGCCAACTTTGGGCAATGTTTGGAATTTAACGAGCACTCATAAGTACAGGTAGATGTGATGTGAGCCCAGCACTGGCTTTGGCTAGACTCAACCAGACCCTGGGTTAAGTAGGCTATGCAACAATAATCCAGAATGATAGGTGAGAAGTTTTGGAAGAGTATTATCTGTTTTTAAAGGGAATGTCCTCCTAAACATTTAGACAATGATAACAGTGATTACATAGAAATAGTGCAAGATTGATGCTCTGGTCTATAACATCCAAATAGAAACTATATCTTGCTGTGTAGGGAGTTCAAACCTTATGCAAAGCCAATTCTGTCTACTGCCTTCTCTCTCCTTCTACCATACCTTGATTGTATCTTCACACTTACCCAGAGAAATCTTTCTTCTGCTTTGAAAAACTGGACTTAGATAGCATGACATTGGACCACTGCAAAAGTATGTCGGTTATAAATATGACTACATGCTGACAAGTTTTCTCTTGGTTCATCTCAGGCCAAGAAAAAATACTTTGAGTTTAATATAATATTTTTGTGATAGAATATGCACAAAGAGACTGCAAAGCTTAAGTTGGAATCTGAAATCTGAAATCTGGCCATTACTATTTGAATAAACTTGAGTAATTTACTTTGAAATTTATTAGGATAGAAATAGCACGGATTTGCTACTATACCTGAGGTCATCAGACTTCTCTAGCAGAATAATATTCTCAATTACATGTAATGCAGTTTCTGCTATTCAGAACTTGGTATTAATCAAGGAAATATGTGTTTTTATTCACTTTTGTCCTTGTATTGGTTGTGATTAATAAATCCATCCTTTGGGATGGGTAACAAATAAATGCTATCTTAACAAGGAATCTATTAACAAACTCTAAGTCATCAATTTATTAGCATTATCTTAAATAGTTCTCTCAGAAAACTCTCCAAAAGCAAAGGAAACAAAAGTGAAAATGAACTTTTGGGACTTCATCAAGATCAAAACCTTCTGCACAGCAAAGGAAACAGTCAACAAAACAAAGAGGCAACCCACAGAATGGGAGAAGATATTTGCAAATGACAGTACAGACAAAGGGCTGATATCCAAGATCTATAAAGAACTCCTCAAACTCAACACACACAAAACAGATAATCACGTCAAAAATTGGGTAAAAGACATGAACAGACACTTCTCCAAAGAAGACATACAAATGGCTAACAGACACATGAAAAAAATGTTCACCATCATTAGCCATCAGGGAGATTCAAATCAAAACCACATTGAGATACCACCCTACACCAGTTAGAATGGCCAAAATTAACAAGATAGTAAACAACTGTTGGAGAGGATGTGGAGAAAGGGAACCCTCTTACACTCTTGGTGGAAATGCAAGTTGGTGCAGCCACTTTGGGAAACGGTGTGGAGATTCCTTAAGAAACTAAAAAAGGACCTACCCTATGACCCTGCAATTGCACTACTGGGTATTTACCCCAAAGATACAGATGTAGTGAACAGAAGGGCCATCTGTACCACAGTGTTCATGGCGGCAGTGGCTATAGTCACCAAGCTGTGGAAAGAGCCAAGACGCCCTTCAACAGATGAATGGATAAAGAAGATATGGTCCATATATACAATGGAATATTATGCCTCCATCAGAAAGAATGAATACCCAACTTTTGTATCAACATGGTTGGGACTGGAAGAGATTGTGCCGAGTGAACTAAGTCAAGCAGAAAGTCAATTATAATATGGTTTCACTTACTTGTGGAGCATAAGGAATAACACTGAGGACACTGGGAGATGGAGAGGAGAAGGGAGTTGGAGGAAATTGGAGGGGGAGACAAACCAGGAGAGACTGTGGACTCTGAGAAACAAAATGAGGGTTTTAGAAGGGTGGGAGGTGGAGGATTAGGTGAGCCTGGTGGTGGTTCTTAAGGAGGGCATGTATTGCATTGAGCACTGGGTGTGATGCATAAAGAATGAATCTCAGAACACTGAAAAAATTAAATTAAATTAAATAGAAAGAAAGGAAGAAAATTGTCCCTATTAGAACACAAATTAATAATTATAGGATTTATGCAGAGACAATTTTATTAAAGTATGTATCTTAATAATGAAATAATTAATAAAATAACTCCCCTTAAGCTATGGTTTTAGTATTTTCCAAGGATATAGTTTACTGATTATTAGAAGGTGAGGGGGACAATAAAGTATCCCTCAAACTGGGAAGGCAAATTGAGACCAGAAAACAAAGCAGGAGACTCCATAAAATTTAGAGTTTTACTCAGGGTAACTTGCTGATGGGGGAGGCAGATGTGGGTCAGGTGGAAGATGATCCATTGCATCTGCATGGTTATTCTCCTCAAAGTCCAGAGCTTAGTCCACAGATTTTATAGAGCAAGAGGACCCACAGAAGGGTATTGTAGTGACATCAGTGGGCTTACATGCACCTCAGAGGGTTTGCATGCACGTAATTGACAGCTAACCTTTAATTAGATCTTGTGGCATCACCGCCTCTAAATCAGGAAGGAAAAATAAAATATTATCTCTGATAGATCCATGGGAGGCGAAAACATGCTTCCCTTCATTCTAGTAGGCATCCCATGGTGGACATTTCTGAAGTATGAATATTAATCTCCAAGCAGCCCAGAAACACGCAACCCTAAGAGAGGTCTTGATGGGGCACAAACAAGATGGGGGACAAGATGGAATCAGTATTGTCAGCACTTATACAGTGATTTTACCATAATTCAGTAATACCTCTTTCCACATAAGAACATGCTTCTTATTCAGCAACTATCATACTGTATTATAATGATCTTCACCTTAGATTATAAACACCATAGGGGCAAGAAATATGTCTCTTCAAAATAAATGAATAAAAATATTTTAGAAAATTTTTGATATTTTGCCTGTGGTTCAGGTGGTATTTAAAATAGGGAGCAAAGGAAGCAGTGTTACTGGTTACAAATGCATTTTGTTGAAACTAACAACTAGAAGTCCTTTTTTTTTCTTCTTCTTATTTTAGAGAGAGAGTGCAGCAGCTGGGGTGGGGAGGAGATCACGACCTGAGCTGAAATCAAGAGTCATACTTTTAACTGACTGAAACACCCAGGTGCCCCTATAAGTCCTTTTGTAATATCCATTTTGACAATACAGAAAATGTGTATGAAGCTCAAAGACTCCTCAAACAAATGACTGTCAAATGGTAAACACTTCAAGATGATAGATAAATCTGAACGAGCCATAAGAATCATTGAAGAAATAAGCAAATGAAAATTATGATCTTATGGAAATTCAAACACCTAGTTTTAAAAGATGGCTGATCTTCCACTTAACCAGTGTACTGGTGAGGAGGTTATAGAGCATACAAGTGATCAATCCATATAATATGATTCAACTCATCCTTCTAAGTGTGTACTTCCCAGGAAGACAGGATTTTCAGGGCTACCTCCCAGAGTGAAGGCTGCTAGTGATGTCACTTTAGTTGTTAGGAGCTCAGATAGAGCTATAACATTCATCATATTTATTAATGAAGTCAGAAGGAATAGGAGTTTGGTCCCACATGAATTATCTTAAGACATGATTTGTGAAAATTGTGGGCAAATCATAACGTACTAGCTTTCTTATAATTTAGCTCAGAACTCCTTCTTGCACAGGTTATCTACTTTCTTCTTTGGTAAATGACAAAAACATAATTAGAGCAAAAAAAGAGGTAGAAGTGGTGCATTAGTGAGGTAATATAAGGTAATATAGTCAGTCACAGGTTTTAAAGATCAGAAGGTATCTTTGATGAGGTTGACTATAGTTGGGAGGGGCATTGCACTGCATATCAAAGTTGACTCTGACCCCCCCCCCATGCCCCCTAATGTATACCCATCTTTTTTTTTTAAAGATTTTATTTATTTATTTGACAGACAGAGATCACAAGTAGGCAGAGAGGCAGGCAGGGAGAGAGAGGAGGAAGCAGGCTCTCCTCAGGGCAGAGAGCCCAATGTGGGGCTCGATCCCAGGACTCTGGGATCATGACCTGAGCCAAAAGCAGAGGCTTTAACCCACTGAGCCACCCAGGCACCCCATGTATATCCATCTTATATGCAAACTATATTCACCCCCATCCAACATTCCCAAATGTCTCAACTCAATAGACATCAACTTTAAGCTCAAAATCTCATTTAAATATCATCACCTCCAAAGTCCCACATTTCTTCATCTAAATAAATCAGGTAAGGGTGAGGCTCTGGATATAATCCATTCTGAGACACAGTTCCTCTCCATGTTGAAATCTGTGAAACACAAGAAACAGGTAATCTGCTCCCAATATACAATGGTGGGATAGGCATAGCAAACAGGAATAGACATATCAGCTCAAAGAGAGAAAAGGGAAGGAAAAAGGGTCAGAGTCCCAAGAAATTTCAAAATGCAGTTGAGACACCAGCATTAGTTTTCAAGGTGGGAATAGTCCTCTATAGCTTTCAGCTCAGCCTTCTGGGCTTATGACTCATTTCTTTGAAGTTGAATCTCCACCCTTGGAATAATCCTCCTCCCCTCCTTTTTCATCTTGGGGATAGCACGTATTTGCAGCTAAATAATTTTACCAGCCTGTCTTTTCCCTATGGAATTTTGGGGGCCCTACAGCCTTTTGTTTTCATTTTGACCTCTTTATCCCTTTTAGTCTAAATTGGCAGTGTTTTTGCTGGCATAAAATCACTACAAACTTTATGAGTCTCCTATGTATGTCACAAGGACTCACTCTGTTAGAAAAGAGGCTCCTTGGGATGCCTGGGTGGCTCAGTCGATTGAGCCACTGCCTTCCGGTCAGGTCATGATCCCGGGGTCCTGGGATTGAGTCCTGCATCGGGCTTCTTGTCCAGTGGGGAGCCTGCTTCTCTCTCTGCCTCTTCCTGCTTGTGCTCTCTCTCTCTGTCTCTCTGGCAAATAAATAAAATCTTAAAAAAAAAAAAAAAAAAGAAAAGAAAAGAGGCTCCTTCAAAGGCCTTCCCTAGATAAATTCATCTCTATTTTTGGCTTCCACTGAAATGGTTGAGGGGATCAATGAGTCACAGGCTTAATCTTTTCAAGGAGACCTCTCTTTGTGACTGAATATGCTGACCTTTTGTCCCTTCTGAGGCATTAGAAGATGGTTGTCCAATCACACTCTTGGCTGTCTTTCCAGAACGCTCTTGACAGTGAATCCTGTGGTTTTAGATCATCTGCAGTCTGGGTTAGCTGAACATTTCCCATTTCATCAAGTCCCAGTTCCTTTTTGATTAAGTTGTTCCCCCTTCTTTATCTCTTTCCCCTTGCGTTTTATTTTAAGAAGCAAGAAGAAACCAAGTCACATTTTCAACACTGAGAATTTCCTCAGAAAAATCCAAGTTCATCACTTACAAATTCTGTGTCCCATATAACTGCAGGACACAGTCTCACTAAACTTTCTGCCACTATATAAAAAGAATTCTTTTTCTTCCAGTTTCCAATAATATGTTTCTCATTTCCTTTTGAGCCCTTACAAGCAGTGCATTTACTATCCTTTCTACCATTAGTCAGCTTAATGATGATTTAAGTATTCTCTGAAACAATGTAGGTTTTCTCTACTGTGTTCCTTACTTCCTTCTGAGTTCTTATGAGCAGAGTCATTAAAATCCATCTTTTTCACTAACAGTCTGTTCAGAGAGGTCTAGGCTTTTTCTATCATGCTCCTCATAATGTTCCAGTATCTACCCTTTACTCAATTCCAAATCCACCTCCACATATTTTTTGGCATTTGTTATAGGCATTCCACCTCCAGTTACCAAGATTTGTTATTAATTTCCTATTGCTACGTTAATAAATTACTGCAAATGTGGTTGCTTAAAACACTAATCTATTATCTTACAATTCTGAAGAGCCGTCATTCAAAATAGGTCTTACTTGGCTGAGATGTCAATAGGCCTCTAGGGGATATCTATTCTTTTGCCTTTCTCAGCTTCTAGAAGTGCAAGGTTTCTTTTCTCATGGCTCTTCTACTCTCACAGCCAGAAGTATAACATATTCACCCTTTCCTTCTGAAATTTTTGCCTCACTCTTATAAGGACCCTTATAATTACAATGGCTCCACCCAGATAATCTGGTTCATCTTTACATTTTAAGATGCTTAACTTAGGGGGGATGTGGTCAAGATGGTGGAGAAGTAGCAGCTGAGACTACATCAGGTAGCAGAAGATCAGCTAGATAGCTTATCAAACCATTGCAAACACCTACAAGTCCAACGGGAGATCAAAGAGAGGAAGAACAGCAATTCTGGAAACAGAAAATCGGCCACTTTCTGGAAGGTAGGACTGGCGGAGAAGTGAATCAAAAGCGACGGGAGGATAGACCACGGGGGAGGGGCCGGCTCCTGGCAAGCGGCGGAGCAACAGAGCACTAAATCGGGACTTTTAAAAGTCTGCTCCATGGAGGGACATTGCTCCAGAGGCTAAACCGGGGTGACGCCCACGCGGGGTCAGCGTGGACCCAGGTCCTGCAGGGTCACAGAAGGATCGGGGGTGTCTGAGTGTCGCAGAGCTAGCAGGTATCGGAGCGGGAAGCTGGCTACAGAGATAGAGCCAAAGAGTGAGCTCTCAGCTTGGGGTTACCTTGAACCGGTCACAGGCTGGGTGAGCTCGGAGCGCGGCCAGAGGCGAGGGATATGGGAGTAGCCGGGACTTTTCTCTGAGGACTGGAGCCCCGAATCTCAGCTCTTCCGGGCCGGAGACTAGGAGGCCGCCATTTTCATTCCCGTCCTCCGGACTCTACGGAAAGCGCTCAGGGAACAAAAGCTCCCGAAAGCGAAACCGAGCGGATTACTCAGCACGGCCCCTGGTAAGGGCGGTGCAGCTCTGCCTCGGGCAAAGACACTTGAGAATCACTACAACAGGCCCCTCCCCCAGAAGATCAAAAGAAATCCAGCCAAGACCAAGTTCACTTAACAAGGAGAGCAGCGGAACTCCAGAGGAGGAGAAAGCAATGCGCGGAATTCATGGCTTTCTCCCCATGATT
>PISX010025093.1:0-26699 GCA_004024625.1 Mellivora capensis
TGTTTGGGAATTTTTTTAAATTTCTCTTTGGATTTCTTCTTTGACCTATTGGTTGTTCAGGAGTGTTGTTTAGTTTCCACATGTTTGTAAATGTTCCAGCTCCCCTTTTGTTGTTTATTTCTTGTTTCATACCATTGTGGTTAGAAAAGATACTTGGTATAGTTTCAGTCTTCTGAAATTTGCCAAGACTTGTTTTGTGGCCTAACATATAATTTATCCTGGAGAATGCTCCATGTGCACTTGAGAAGAATGTGTACTTTGCTACTGTTGGATGGAATGTTCTATAGGTGTCTATTAGGCCCATTTGGTCTAATGTATGATTCAAGTCCAATGTTTGCTTGTTGCCTTTGTCTGGATGATTTATCTGTTGCTGAAAGTGGGGTAGTCCTTTACTCTTACCATGTTGTGAATTTCTCCCTTCAGATCTGTTATTACTTGTTTAATATATTTAGGTGCTCCAATATTGGGTGTGTGTGTGTATTTACTGTTGTTATATCTTCTTGATGAATTGACCCCTTTATCATGACATAATGATCTTTTTGTCTCTTGATACAGTTTTTGGCTTAAAGTCTCTTTTGTCCGATAGAAATCAGTTCCCCCTGCTTTCTTCTTTTTTTTTTTTTTTTTAAGATTTTATTTATTTATTTGACAGACAGAGATCAAAAGTAGGCAGAGAGACAAAGAGAGAGAGAGGAGGAAGCAGGCTCTCCGCTGAGCAGAGAGCCTGATGTGGGGCTCGATTCCAGGACCCTGGTATCATGACCTGAGCCGAAGGCAGAGGCTTTAACTCACTGAGCCACCCAGGCGCCCCCCACCTTCCCTGCTTTCTTTTGATATCCACTTACCTGCCTGAACTATCTTTTCCTTTCTTTCGCTTTGAGCATATGTGTGTCCTGAAATCTGAAGTGAGTCTTTTTTAGGCAGCATAGAGTTGGGAGAACCTTTCTTCAATTGAATGTTTTGGCAAAAATTCTGTCATACTGACAGACAGAAGAAAACAGAGTCTATGCTTTCTGTGGAAAATAAAATTTGATTATGTATTCAATATCAATATCCTTGCTCATTCATTTGTTCAGATTTTCTATTTCTTCCTGATTCAGTCTTGGTAGGTTGAATCTTTCTAGGAATGTTTCTACTTCTTATAGGTTATCCAGTTTAATATCCAATAAAATTTATTTTATTTTCTAAAGAAAGCATAGACTCTGTTTTATTCTGTTTGTCAGTATGACAGAATATATGTATATATTTACTTTATATATATCTCCACAATGGGAGGGATTGGACCTGGTTTCTGAGCTTTGAGCTATTTATGGGCTTAAATTTATAGCAAAGGGTCAAATATCAGAAATTCTAACTTGTCATATGTTCCTGCTTCCTCACTCCAAACTAAGCCAGTTTTGATGAAAAAAAAAATTGTATAAAGTGAGTGTAGGTAAAAGAGCAAACAGACTTCTTTTAATAACATGAGATTTAGGAATTAAACATAGCAGGCTGAAGATCCTGTAGGAATTTCAAGTGATATTTTACAATGGTTCACTAAAGGATGTTTAAGCCTTGGTTTACATAGCTTGCTACTTTATATACTACTTTTTCTTCTTAGGACCCCAGCAAGAGGAGATATTGTATTGATAATCATCTCTGCTTCCTTTCTATCTAGCCAGGTGGGAAGAGAATAAACAAAAATACTATCTGGCTCATAGGAAAAGTAGGAAAGAAACTTTAGAAGAGCAAAGGCCAGCATGAAGAAGAAATATGAAATAGTGAATATTTTGAGTAGGATAACCTTACATTATGGATCTCCTAAAAGACAAATATAAGTTGATGATATGTCTGAATGTTTGAACTGAACTTCTAAGAATTGCTGATTTTAGAGCATTTGCAAGGAGATATCTACCACATCTTACAAAATATCTAAGGGTCTTCTTACATTCACTTATCATTTACTCTTCTTTTAATTGTACATTAGTGCTACTTTATTCATTATGCATTTGTGAGGTATGAACCAGAGACTGAGCACTGAAAAAGCTACGAAAAGGCAGAGTTCTTGTCCTTGGGCTGCTTACCAGTTGGTTGGAAGGTCCAGATATATAAAATGATAAGAGGACAAAAGAAATACAATGACAGTGTTTCAGTAAGGTAGAAATAGCACAGATATAGAAGAAGGAAAACAATATTCCTTTTTGTTTTTTTTTAAGAAAACTGCTTCCTAGAGAGGATTGATTATGCAAAATGGAAAGCCCCTTTGCAAAGATGAACATTATGAAGAGGTCGGCCACGTGAGGTGGAGAGTAAAAGCTGGAAAGAGTTGAATTGCTGTGCTTAAGAGAGGAAACTATTTTGAAGTTCTTGGTTCAATCCAGGGGGTAATGGGTGAAAACAAAGAATGGAAATAGTGGAGAGAGGAGCTAATGAGATAAAAAAAGAGCTCGTATTAGCCCATGAAAGGCCACAAGATGCTCACCATGGCATCTTGAAATTGTTTGTATCCTTGCAACTCAAACTTCTCTTTCTCTGACTTTCCCAGTATGCCTTCAATAGTAAATTGAATTCCTCTCAGGAATTCCTTGTGCAGTGGAGTAGCACGTTGTTGCTGTGTGTGTGTGTGTGTGTGTGTGTGTGTGTGTTTGACACGTGCGCATGTGTGTGTCTATCAAAGAATGACCTGAAGTTTTACATGATGGATTTCAAAGACAGCCCCAGAGAAGTAGGAGGCAGAGGAGGCCATGAGAATCTAAGGCACCAGGGAGCTCACAGAAGTCTCAGAGAATCATGGAATTTTACCCAAGTTGTAGGGGAAAGGAACCCTCAGTTGACATCCAGTTTCCACAAAGGGACGTGATCCACACAAGCCTTGTGTGGTGTGTGTGTGTGTGTGTGTGTGTGTGTGTGTGTGTTGAGAGGGGTATAGGTAGTTAGAGAAAGGGAATTTTAATCCATATCTTGAAAGAAATGGTGTTATAGGATTGGTTGGTTGCAAGATAGCAATTGGGTATTATAGGGTGAGGCCAAGCATAAACAAGACCATTAGCAGACACATGTGCACGCACACATAATGTGCAAATGAGAATATTTTGGCTACATCTGGATATTCACTGTTTAACATCCCTTCTTTTTTGCCTTGAAGGAATATGTTTTCAATTCCTCTTCAAGCTACTAATGGTTCAGGAAGAAACGGCCCAGGTCTGTGGTTTGCAAACTTGTTTACAGCAACAGAATCTTATCTTCAAATAAAATCTCACCCCAAGTGCAAAATGTAAAACAGATAAAAACCTTAGTTGCCCTGGTTAAAAGGGTGGGAGTTTTGTACTTTTGCACACCCCTGCAGCCCCTGAGAATTCCTGGGGCTCCACGGAGCACAGCCTGAAAACCATTGCCCCAGAACAAGAGAAATGAGACCGTCTCATTGGTCTCCTTTCTAGCTTAAAATATACGAATCTTGCCAGAAGAAATTCCATTTAGCAGTTTGTGCCAGAAAATGAAAAAGGTCAATAAAATCTAGTGTTAGCAAGCATATGTGGAAATGAGCACTTTTGAACCCTATTGGTGAGACTATAAATTGGTGCTGTCTTTTTGAAGAGAATTCATCAAAATTTTAAATCTATGAATGAGACATGTGGTCCCTCACTTCCACTTCCAGAAATATTTCCTATGGAAATACTCATATCTGTATAAAAGTGTACATACTAGGATGCCCATTATAAAACTATAAAATCAGAAATAATTTAAATAAGGGAATAGTTAAATAAATTATGCTACCTCCATATAATGGAATATTATGGTCATTAAAATGAAAGATATAGAAAGATATAGATATAGATACTGATATAGAAGGATGGCCCTCATACACTGTGAAGTGAAAATGCAAGTTACAAAAGAATATAGTTATATATAGATATAGATATATAAAACAAGCAATTTACGTTCTATGAAAGCTGTGTTAAGTGCTTCTTTTTCCTTTTCTTTTTTTTTTTTTAAGATTTTCTTTATTTATTTGACAGAGGGAGAGTGAGCACAAGCAGGAGAAGAGGCAGGCAGAGGGAGAGGGAGAAGCAGGCTCCCCACTGAGCAAGGAGCCTGATGTGGGGCTCGATCCCAGGACCCTAGGATCATGACCTGAGCCGAAGGCAGACCCTTAATGACTGAGCCACCCAGGTACCCCTGTATACATACTTCTAATGGCAAAAAACAAAACCCCACAAAATGCACCCCCCAAAAACCCTAAAACCCTAAAATCAAAACAAAAAAAGCCTCTAGAAATAAATGGGTAGTCTCAGGGCTTAAGGTTTACTTTTGGAGAAGGAGATTGGAGATAGATGTAAGGGGGCTTATAGTTTTTATTGTGGAGACATTTGTGTTACTTGAGTTTTTTACAAGAGACATACACTAATTTTATAAATAAAGAAGCAATGAAGAAAGATAAAAACAGTAATATAAAATATTTTGCTTTTTTCAAGAAATGGCAATTTTCCTTTTTCTATCAATAAAATTCAAATAATACACCCTGCTTCCCTTTTTGCCCTGCCTACCAGGAAATCCAGAGTCAATTCTGAAGCATAAAGATTAAGACCTAGAATATTTGCTTTTCCCTTTCCCTTTGATCCTGCTTTTTCTACTTCCAATTATCTAACTTTTCTCTAAACCTTCCCAGGCTTGTTTTTCAGAAGAGATAGGAGTAAGTTATAAGAAAAGAAAACTCTGAGCCCTTCGCTCTGAGTAGCCCACATTTCTCTGAGTACCAAACTCTGTAGGGTTGGTATGGACTGAATGAAAGATTTTATTTACTACTTACACTTTACTACTTACACTTTACACTCTGATTATTCTCACGTAGTATCTGAGGGCACGACTCCATATGCTTGCAGTCCTGGAGAACACTTGGCTGTACTTCGGAATTTCATTTTGTCTTCAAATTTAAGAGCTGCCAGGACAGGAAGGAGCCTCTTGTGATGAGTCTTGTCTTTATCCTTGTAGACAGGTGGGAGATCATGGGGGATTTTTAAGCAAAGGAGTAAGTGGATCTTAACCATGTTTGAAAAAAATAATGGGCAGAGAAGAAAGTAGGTGGGTGTGGGGAAAGGCAGAGCTATTCTCTGAGTACCTATAGAGAGGCTGGACAGTTGACGGTTAAATGGCCATACCAACGTGAAAGGATGCGTTTATTGGAAGGAACTGGGCACCATGTGTCAGTTTATCTGGTTGGGTCACTCGGTCTGAACATGGGCCAGTTAGGCATATCATAGGTCCATTTAGACTCAAAAAAGGGAAAAAGGTCAAGTTTCACAGTCTGCAGTCTTAAATTCAGCAAGCCATTTCATAAAGGCGGGGGTTTCATAAGCTGTTCAGAGCAAAGACATCCTTATGGTTAGAAACGAAGGGAAGGCAGTGGTTTTCCCAGATCCCTTGGCAGTGGCACCTTCATCTATTGAGAGACGAGTTTCTTTTCACTCAGCCTGATGAAGATCCACCTGCCTCCCCTGGGAGGTGGGAGTGCAGTACTAAGGACTCCACTCCCGGGTCAGACCTAACTCAGACCTTGATTCTGTCACTTATTAACTATGTGACCTTGAGCAATCTCAGAGCCAGTTTCTTCCTCTGTGAGAGGGGAGGTAAAAACACCCATTTCTGTGGGTGTGAGGGTAAAATGAGGGAAAGTAAGTTAATTCTAAGAACACAGTGTAATCTTTATCTTTTATCTTGCTTTTGAATATTCCACTTTGTACCCTCAAAAGACTTAGCGAGGAAGTTGATACTTATTAGTGCAGGTAGCCTGAGGTGTCTGTTTTAGGCCCCTGTATGCTGAATAGCTTGCAGAATTAGAAGTTGGTCTGCATTCTCCCTTTAGATCCAGGGCTGGGGGCCATGTAGAGGGATGACAGCCACCAGCCCACACCCCCTGTATGGTGGAGCATGCCCCTCCTTGCTCTCACCCCCAGGAGGCTAGCTCAGCCCTGACTCTGACAGGATTCTGGACCTCAAACATACCCCCAAAGGCTTCAGAGTTGCTGGCCTGGGCCGCCAAACCCACCCAGCCCTGCTGTACCCTGGCTGTCTTTGGGGGTCATTCCAGTGCTTAGTGAGGCTGGTTCCACCCACCGCTCAAGGTCCACTATCTCCATGGTGGGCATGGACCATGGAGCAGGTGTCAAAGAAATCAGTGACTCCAAAAACCGTTACCTAATACTGGTGTTGTGTGTTAGGTTCTATTTCAAATACACTGGGATCAGGACTTGGCAGTTTAAAGTCCATGTTAAAACTCCTTCCACTATGCCTGACAAATATGGGGGTTCTCAGCTCTTTTCCTTCCCTGCCAGCCCTAGAGGCCCTCAGCTAGACCTGGCAGGACGCTTCTCCCAGAAGAGGGAAGAAATCATTCAGGTTCCAATGAAAAATCTTGTCCCCAATGTGGGGAGGTAAGGTTGCTATCTTCTGGCAGTTCTCCTGAAAGTGGTGTTCCCTCTACTTTTCCTCCTGCTCTCTCTCCTCTCCCCTGCTCTTTGGCCAGGACAGTAGGCGGTGGGAGCCTACGTGCTCTGGGGCACTGCCCACACCCTGTGTCCTCAGCACAGCTTGGCCTGGGCGACTCACCCCAGTACTACATGCTCTGTGAGGACATGGGAGCAGCTGGAGGTTGCACTGACCTGACACTTCCACTGCATTCCCACTCCCAGCTCCATCCCCACCACAGCTTCACCCCCAGGTGTCCAGGGGGGCTTGCCAGTCTCCTTGCTGGGCAGCAGGTGGTATGGGATGCCAAGGAGGACTGCCATGCAAAGTGTCTCTGTAGGTCAGAGTTTATTCACGGGATGTTCTTGGCTTAGGAGATAGGCAAACACCTGCAGAGAGTAGTTGTGTGAGTACAAATACACACACATGTTTTTCTGGGAAAAGTGTCAAAGGGATCAAAAAATGTTACCAGAATCATATTGGTATCATGTGTTTGTTATATTTTGTATGCATTTGGATCAAGGACTTCATGGTTAAAATAAACAAGCAGGTAAAAAAAAAAAATATGTCCAAGTTAAATATCCCTCCACCATGCCTGACAAGTATAGGGGGTTTTTCAGTTCCTTTATTGTTTGTTTGTTTTAAGATTTTATTTTTAAGTAATCTCTACACGCAATATGAGGCTTAAATTTACAACTCTGAGATTAAGGGTCATGTGCTCTACTGACTGAGCCAGCCCGGTGCCCCGTTTTGAAATATCTATAAGGATTAGCCTTCTCAGACGTCCCCCAAGCCTCAGATAGATCATTTTTCCTTTGCTGTTGTGTCCTCCTTTAACACTCTTGGGAATATTTGCCATACAGAAGGAGCTCCCATTATCTTAGTGCTCTTGCTAACAGATGAGGAAAATGGGAAAGACTGTACATATACAGAACTTAACCACATGCCAGGCACCTTTTAAACTGTGTCCTTTTAAATCCCTGTGCTTTTAATCCCATTTCACATAGGAAGAAACTGAGGGAAAAGAGATCAAATAATGTGCCCAAAGTCACAGCATTAGAACATAGATCTCAAAACTTTTTGGATCCAAAGTCACTACCTTTCTTACTGCACTAAGAGTTTCCTGAGAGAAAAATTTTAATTACTGGTGAAATTTGCATTTTAGTACTAAAACAATTTTAAACTCCACTTCCTTTGGGGGGGGCGGAGATGTACTGTCTCCTAAATCATCAGCATTATAGGTGATGAGAGCTCTGAACTCCCAATTGCCCCCCAGTAGTCTGGGCTCTTCTGTAGTTCCCTCTCTTCATGCTCCAGTTCCATGCTGGAGGTGTGGGACTTCAGGTGGGCAGGAGAAAGGGGTTTTGGATTGCAATGGTGAAAGACAAAACAATTTGCCTCTCTAGGAGACCATACATCTTGAAGAAAGAATGGTGCAGGTAAATTTGACCCAGCAACAAAATTTGGGTTGCAGGAGGGGAGGAACTTACATTTTAGAGTTTTCCACAAAGGATGGTTTCTCTAGCTGATATCCAAGAATCTCAGAGAAGTGAGTTATTGGTCTAACTTAGGTTGGATTTCCCTAAGCCAATCAACACTAACCTGCATGTAGGTTACATGCAGGAACATGTTGGCTCCTGAGTGGCTAAGCTGGGGAGGTGTGGGAGCAGAGGAGGGAGTTCTGGGCAGATAATCCTGTCAATGTTTCCTGCCTTTGGCCACTAGCCAAAGCCATGCCTGAGATTTGAAGCTTAGCTGTCATTGCCATGCTGATGTACCAGCTCCATCATCAATACATTCGAATATGTAAAAACAAAGTACAGTTAGTTCTGAAAAGGCTGTTCAAAGAAAGTAGGAACACGGGGGGTACCTGGCTGGCTCAGTTGGCAGAGCATGTGACACTTGATCCCAGGGTTATGAGTTCAAGCTCCATGTTGGGCCATAGAGCTTACTTTAAAACAAATAAACAAACCTGGGGGGAAAAAAAAAAAAAGAAGGTGGTGTTCTGAGTTTAAATGGTGAATTGAATGCATGCATCTAATTTCATTTCCTCCTAAAGCATCCTATAGCTTACATTGAAGAGATTCTGTACCAAAGATATAAACATACAAGTACAGGGAAAATAAGAGAGTTGGTAAGAGGAACAAAATTTTGGAAGCTGGAAAGTATATGAACGAGTAGTAACTGATTTAACAACATTCCCAAGAAAGTTGGCTTCAAACTGTAGAATCTTCAGGAGGCTCAGGAATTTGCAGCATCAGGTATGCCTAGGACTGGGATAGAGGGTAGACCTCAAATAAGGAAGAAAAAGCTACTTGAGAAGCAATTGCATTCCTAACTACCTTTTCCCTCTTTATGATACCAGATGACTGTCCTTCGCCCATGTGACAATCTGGAGGTTTTGTCTCTGTAGAGAGGAATATAGATGGTCTGAGACTGAGGGATGCCAAGCACAGTTGAGAGCAGGGCTTCTTATTGAGGGGAAAATGATCTCATATATTCTGACTCTCCAGACTTCTTTGCTCACTTGTATCTCAGCCAGGCCCTCCTTCACCAGGGAGGAGACAGGAATATTCTTTTCTGGGAATCTGACCAGAACAAGAAGAAAATGTAAAAATACTGACTTCGATGTTGAATACTGAAAGAGCCCACTCAGGTCACCTTAGAATAAAGTTCAAAGTCAGTAAGCCTATCCACTTGTTCAGTTTTTAGTTCCCCATTATTAATTATTAATTTAGAGCTGAAGAATAAGGATTATCAGATATCCGAGGACAGTCCCCAACAAAAAAGATAGTGATACAAATAAACACAAAAAAAAGAAAAAGAAAAGGCAACATAGAGCAACAGTGATTATCCAGGGAGGGGACAACAAAACAAACAGACAAACAAAGAATTCCTTTATCTTCATCTAAGAGAACACCACATATATGAAACAAGAATAGGACATTATAAGAGAGGAACATCTTTTAAAAGAGTTTATTTATTTATTTGACAGAGCAAGTACAAGCAGGGGGAGGGGCAGAGGGAGAGAGAGAAACAGGCTACCTGCCAAGCAGAGAGCACATCCTAGGACCCCTCGATGATGACCCGAGCAAAGGCAGATGCCTAACCAACTGAGCCACATAGACACCTCAAAAGAGGCATATTTAGAGAATAAAAAGAGTTCTTAGAAATGAAAGCTATAATCATGAAATAAAAAAGCAGAATAGCCAGAATGTAAGAGTAAAGATTTTCTTAGAGAGTAGAACAAAGTAAACAAAGAGGAAAGAGTAAAGGAGTGAGAGAGAGTTCTGTTCTAGAAGGCTCACCATCCAAATAATAAAAGCTCCAGAAAGAGAGAACAACATAAATGGATCAGAGAAAATCACCAATGAAATAATTTAAGAAAATTTCTCCCAGCTGAAGAACCTGAGTTGTCAGATCAAGAGTGCCTATAGAGTCCCAAGCACAGTGAATGAAAATAGGCCCTCACAATGGCACATTGTAATATTTCAGAACTCTGGGGCACAGAGAATTTATATAAACTTCTAGAGAGGAATAGGCAGGTCACATAAAGGGAATTAAGAACCCAAATAACTTCAGACCTCTCCACAGTGACACTATAAATAAGACAAAGGAGAAATATCTTTAAAGTTCTGAAGAAAAATTGCTTCCAATCTAGAATTTTATACCCAGCCAAACCATCAATCAAGCAGGGCTACTGTATTACACAACTCTAGGGAGCAACATTGAGAATACAGTGTTGTGTAATAAAGTGGCTTACATTCAAGTGTGAAGAGAAAGCAAAGCCATTTTCAGACATGTGAGTTTCAAAAGCTTATTTCCCATACATTCATACAAAAAGACTATCAGGGAATGTGCTGTCTTAGAATAAGAGAAAAAATTGGGAAAGAAGAAAACATAACATATAGCCAGGGCTGGTGTTGCTGGCATCAGCCTGTTCTGTTACACAGGTCCCACACATAGAAGGGTCCCATACTTTTTTGATGTTCTGCTGTCACCATCTTGAAATTCTCAATAATTTTTTAACAAGAGACTCTGCATTTTCACTTTTCACTGGACTCCACAAATTATGTGTTCCAGTCCAGAATACAAGAAACAGGTGATCCAACCCAGGAGGAAGGCAAAGGGGATTCTCATGAAGAGAGTGAACGGAGATTCTAGGACAGCTATCAATAGATACAGAGGACAACTAACTCAGAGATAAACATGAGACTCTAGAGACAGACGAGGTGGTGGCTGCTATAGCCAAGTTTCCACTGTTATTTTATCCTCTTCTCCAACCTCAAGACAGAATGCTTGAATGAACATTGCTTAGATTCTAATCTATGTTATGACCATTTGTTGATAAAGTTCCTGCTCTGTTTTCCATTCCTTACTATCTGGATCACCTAAGGATACTCATTTCATATCACCAAACTTTCTGTTTAACCTTCTATCTGACAGCTGGAGATAAGGTAGAAAATAGAGAGCATCCCATTCCCTCTCACATATTTCTGCCTGACATCAGTATCAGGCTCACCCAAAGGCCTTGAAACATGCCCTGACTGTGCAGAGCCTTGTGTCTGCTAGGACTAGCTTCCAACCTTGCTTACTGACTTCCCCAGAAGAGGGTTCTTGCAAACTCTCAGGGGAGCTGACACTAAGGGATAATGTTGCATTTATCCCTGAATTTTCAATTAATAGCTTAACTCCAATCTTTCTTTATGCAAGTACCAAATTTTCAAAACTAAACAATATGTTGTATGGGCATAGAGTCATAGGTGGTAAAGTCATAAAGAAAGCTGGGGAAAATTATATATTATTTATATTACATATATATAATTAAAATATATCTAAGAGTATGAACTGGTAGCAACCCTTAGGTGGGCATTGATGAGGAGTAAGTGGAGGAAGATTCAACTGTCATGGGCTCAGGGGTACTATGAAGTGTTGTTAATATTTTATTCTTAGACTAGCCTGGACAGTAAGTACATGAGTATTGGGTTTCATTTGCCTTTAAACTGTATATTTTAATAAACTCATATGAATACATGACACAGTAAAAAAAATAATGAATGTCAATGCCATTATCATAGGATGAATTTAGTCAGTGGCCACATTTGGCCCTTGACCTACAAAAATCCACATAGTCCTTTTATCATGGAATTTCAAATAAAAGACCTTAGACCATCTGATCCAACCTCCTTTTTGTTTGTAACCATTATTATTTTAACTGATAATTTTTGATATGTGATATATGATATATAAGTTGATATATATGATATATATATATGATATATATATATGGTATATATGATATATAAGTTGCAATACTTATAAGTTCATGTTGTTTTAAATGTTTGATGAATTATTAGACTTTCTACTGGTGTTTCTGCCTTTCTCCTTCCCTTAGGTCCTTTATCTTTTTGAAAGATGTACTCAAGATTTTCTTCATTAGCCTTGATAATTTCATTTTGGTCAGATATATGGCATGGGGTGGTGGATGGGGATACTAAAGGAGCAAACTGCTTTTTATTATCAAAGCTCTCATGCCTTCACTTGTCCCAGAGAATGTATCTATTTGGTTAATGTATCCATTTGTTCAATGCAAAGAGCTTAGGGACCTGGAATCTCTTTGCCAAATTGAGTATGAACTGACTCACTGACATATTTCTCAAATGATCCATTGGCTCAGTGAGTAACATCCTGGAAGAAGCATGAGTTATTATTTGTCACAATTATTCCTTCACTTTTCCTGGAATGCCTTTGAAGGCACCAGGCATCAGTAATATCTGTCATCAAAAGCTCTTTTGTCTGCAGTTTCTGTGACTGCATTCAGTGGCAGAGTTTTTCTTCATAGGATGATGGCTTTCCTTCTATAAAAGGTATCCACTATTTAGCCCGCCTGCAGAAAGGAAGTTGGCACAGGTTCTGAAGAGCCAATCAATTCTTTAGCTGTTCTTGAACAAGCAACCCTTTCTTGATAGCTCTAGAATTTTACTACAATTGCAGAAGTTGAGTAACTTGTCAGCTGGTCATTTGTAACCAATAAAACTGAAAAGATTATCCACCTTTATTTGAATTTTGGTTAAGTAAGCAAGATCAATAACTCTGGAATTGTGTTATAAGTGCTGACTGTACTATGGAATTACATCTGGATAAGATTTTGCTGTAGTTCTTGGCATTTCTGGTGGGAAGGAATTAAAAATCTAAGTCAGCGTCATACCTATTAATTTGTTAGTTGTTTTCATGGCATAATGAGTACTCTCATGCTGAACACTGAGATATATGAGAGGTATTAACAGCTTTAAAGATTATAAGGTTATAACTTTTTTGGTTGCAAAGGACAGAAATTCTGGAACAAACTTAATAAAAAACAGGACATTTACTCTAATAAAGATACAAGGGCATTACAAAAGCCAAGGACAGAAATGTGATTTACCCTTAAGAAGGGATTAGAACCAGGAGTTAGGACCCAGGGACTCCTTTTCTCTATTCTGACATGTACATCATTTTTCTCCCTCTTTGTGGATCAGCTTTTCTTAGATACTTGGCAGAACAAAGCCACTCCTCTGTTGGGTCTATGTTAGTCAGGATAGTCTAGGATATGTTGAAGGAAAAAAATACATCCTAATCCATAATTTTTTTGCTTACTCATGTCACAATTTTCTATGCGATGGATAGCCCCTCTCCATCTTATAACTATGCTGTCTAATCATGTGACTTCCAAGGTCACTGTGGTGGGGAAAAGAAAGTGGAGGGATATGAGGGGTATTTTCAACAGCCAACCCTAAATGTGGCTTGTCATTTCTGTCCATCTTCCATTGGCCAGAACTTAGTCACCTGGCTCCATTCTAACTACAAGGGAAACCAGGAAATGGAGAAGGGTATGGATAGTTTGAGTCCAGTTAGTCAAAACCCTGCTTCCTCGTAGCTTCTGTTAGTCCAAACTCCACATTTCTAGAGAAGAACTCTGGCCCATCTTGGGTCAGAAGTCCACTCTGATCCAAAATGCTCTGCCTGGGAGAGTGGTTCATGTTGAAAATAATGGTTGCCAGATTCCTGCCACTTGCATTGTGTGTGACTCAAATGTAGAAAGGAAGGACAATACTCAGTAAGAGTAGGTTCTTCTGGAAATCAGTGTCCACTACCTGGAGACGTGTTTTATTTCTGAAGCCTCTGAGAATTAGTCACTCCATTAAGCTAGGTCTCAATAATAATATCCATGGAATTTTATGGAATTCTTTATTTTAGTGATAAGAATATAGTGAACCTACTTGGAAGAACTAGGACTTAGTGCTTTTCTTGCTAGATAATTGCCTATAAGACCTACCTCTGAAAATAAGACACCTGAGTTGTAAGAGCAACTATCAGACATAGAAATATGGAAGAGAGCTCCTAGAACACAACGGTAGCCCTGGAGTCCTTCCAACTGGACCCCCCTTTGTAGTCATAAGGCTTGTTTCAAATATTTCCATTCTCTTCTTCAGGATATGTGGTAAGAGTGCACTTCCTTTCCTTTTTTATAAATTAGACGTGGACATATGACTTATTGAACCAATGAAGTAGAAACAGAAATGACATGTGTCACTTGCAGTCAGAGGCTTTAAGAACCAGTGCATGAGTCACTGTATTTTCTTCTCCCTGCTGAGGAAATTATAAAAACATATGCTGAGATGGAATTGCTCAGCTTGGATTCCCCTGCCTCCCTGTGCTGGACATTTAGCATGAGCAAACAATCAGCTTTGGGTATGCTGAACACCTGAGACTTTGGGACCATTTGGTACTATAAACAACCTAGTCCATTCTGCCTGCCACAGCTCGGTTCACAAGCCATCCCTGGCACCACGGACCTCCCAGCAATATGCACAATCTTATGCAGCAAGCCTGCTCAAAGCCGGGTCCTCTGCCTTCTCTGTGCCCTCTCTGGGAGGGTCAGCTGTGCAGTTCCTGCCGGCTTGGCAGTGGCTCTGATGCTCCAGTCCATTCACAGGGCCTCTCCTTGCAAAAGCCCTGTGAATTATAGGCCATAGATATTTTAAACTGGAAAAATCTTTAGATGCGGAGGACAGGAGAAATGATATTTGAAATAAATATTTGGGCACGGTTCACGGCTGCCGCATTCCAGAAGGAGAGGCTGATTCACTAGGCTCCCCACAGACTGCCTGACAGACTCTGATTTGTGAAATATTAGATAAAGATGAAGTGCTCAACAAAGAGCAAGGAAGAGCAGGAGACACTGCCGCGGTTCAGCCCAGACAAAGCCTGCTTGTCTCACTGTGGCAGCTGTATCGTCCTTCCCAGGCTCCAAACCAACAAGCCACGCTTTAGCTCACTTTCTAACAAGCTTTGCTTAAAGCTGTTCTCAGGTCAAATCTGATGACTTGTTAAAGGACCAAATTTTAGGAGCGCCTGGGTGGCTCAGTGGGTTAAAGCCTCTGCTTTCAGCTCAGGTCATGATCCCAGGGTCCTGGGATTGAGCCCTACATTGGGTTCTCTGCTCAGCAGGGAGCCTGCTTCCACCCCTCTGCCTTCCTCTCTGCCTACTTGTGATCTCTGTCTGTCAAATAAATAAATAAAATCTTTAAAAAAAAAAAAGGACCAAATTTTACTCTGGTCGTTAAAGATGAGAGAATTAAAGAGGTAAATGGAGATAAAGAGGAAATTCTGAGTGTTCCTTCAATGCAGGTAGGACTCAGCATTTGATCAAAGTTAATTTCTAAAATTATTAGGTAAAATATTAATGGGACAAGCCAAAGAGTACCTTGATGACACCAGAAGGAAAGGCAATGTGATGAAAACTGCCTGAGAGCAGCAAGAAATGAGCCCCTCGGCTGGTATCATAGTACTGAACCTCAACGCTTGACTGTGCGTCTCCTCCCCGCCATTCCCCAAAATGCTTATTCTTCAACTTGACCTTGACACTCCCAAATGTTGGTTTTGGAACGTCTCCAAAAAAGGTGTAGCATCTCCTGTGCCTGCTGTTACAAACTCTGGTGATCAGCGGTAGGCCTGTCTTCGGCTCAGGGCCATGGCCAGCCCATTGCCTCCGTGAAAATGAGAAAGGATATCCCATCTTCTCTGCAGATACTGCCACCAGTCGAGATGTTCAGCCTGGACAGCAGAGTGCAGACTAGATCTTGGACTCCACTCACCCTCCTGGCCTGGCCCTAAGCTACAGGACCTGATCTGCATGGCCGAACCAGCACCCTGGCCCCTGTCTTTTTTCCCCACTCTCCTTGAATTCTTTCATTGTCCAGCCTGTGGCCTGCAGTGTACAAAAGTTTGGAACTTGACACAAAATTCCTCAAAGAGGCTTTGAGGTCAATGAGGAGGAGGCAGAGGAGAATTATAACTATTAGTTATTAGTCATTAATAATATTATGATTATGAGTTACTATGGCAATTAGATTTATAGCATGTTCCCAGATGAATAATGTTGCTAAATTCTTATACTAGTAATATTGGTTCAGATTTCTGGGAACAGGGGCCACAGGCTTAAAACTCAAATGGGAGAAAGGAGAGCATAAGGAAGAGGAAGAGATGAAGGAGAAGGAACATAGGAGATTTAATGTCTTTCTTAGGGCACATGTTGAACTAAGGATGTTTGCTTTGGGTGTTTTTTGTTTTGTTTTGTTTTATTTACTTCCTTTTATTATTTCCCCTAGGGTATCCTATGCCCACATGCGCACACACACACACACACACACACACACACCTGCCCCTCTTCCAGAAGGTCACCATGCTCTAGAATTATCTACTTTTCTTCCAGCAAACAAAATTCCATCTTCCTGGTGCAGCTGGTTTGTAAGAAGGAAAACAATCTAGTTGAATCAAACCATATTAAGATGAGGATGACAGATGATCACAACGCTTTCCTAGAAGTTGTTTGTTCCCCTTCCCCTTTTAAAATATTTGTTATGTTTGTTTTCAAGGGGGTGCTTGCCGAAAACAAGGCCCATCTGTGACTGTATGTTTGCTCCTGGAAACAGCTCCCCCAAGCCATTCCTGTTTCCTAGAATTTCTTCTGTCTCTTTCCTGATGTACTCCTGATTTTCTAGAGGCTCTAATTTTTTTCTATAGTGACTCCCTTGCAGGAGAAGCAGGGACCCTGGTGGGGGCTGGGGGGAGGCAATCTTAGGGAGGGAGGAATGGAATAGAGGTTGTGTTTGTTTTCTAGTTGGGGACATACATACTACATCCAAGGCATGTTCTGAGGCAGGCTGAGGACTTCACGTGGATATCCTATATCTGTGCCTTGCAGCAGGACACAGTCCAGGTCCTAAACATCTTTGTAGAAAAGGAGTGTTTTTTGTTATGAGACATGCCTGATTAGATCCAAGTCAAACATGAATCAATGCCGAAAATGAGAGCCATAGAGTGTACGTGATAATCGTGTCAGCGTGTCCCTCAGCTGATGCTGGCTTGCCCGAAATGAGTTCATGGTGATTAGCACTGTCTCCAGTGAACACTCAGGATACTAATGATGCCCCCACCTCCCGCTTTAAAACAAAGCGTGATGTAGCAAGAGAAGGTTGTATTTTAAAGACCCCCAGTTATGCCTGAGTCATTACTACTGGAGCCAAGACTCATTCTTAGAATATTGATTATAGTAGAATATATAATAGAATATAGAATAGTCTATAGAAGTACCAAAAATATAATCTTGTATAGGTAAATATATTTATACTATATAACATATAAATATATCACAAAAATAGTTTAATTTATTTATACTTCAGGACTTCAGTAGGCAGTCTCTCAAGTTACATATCAGAAGTCTTTAGCTGGAGTTTCACCAGCTTCTTGCCTCTGCTTCATTTGCACAAACATAAAAGGAATGTGCTGGTCTTTTGATTTTTATTTTAAAAACAGAAATTGGAAGAGCTTGTTGAGAATATTTGATACGACCAAGCTCAAGAACAAACAGTCAGAGGAATTGTCTCCTTGGCAAAAGTTGGGGTTGAGATGGGCTTAGTCAGCACCCTGGGCACTCAGCACTCTTCAGAGAGACCAGTATCCAAGGGCTGCTGGGTGGGAGGGGTGCACAACGTCATTAGTCCCTGGGTGGAAACAAAGAGTGCCTTCAATGGCTATTTTGTTTTCTGCTTTGTCAAAGAACAAGAATAAAGAGTATGCTACCCATGATTAATTCTGGAGAAAAAAATTCCATGCAACTAGAATTTTTTCCAAGATTTAAGACAAAACAATATATTTTTAAGTGGTTTTTTTTTTTTTTTTAAGATTTTATTTATTTATTTGACAGAGAGAGATCACAAGTAGGCAGAGAGGCAGGCAGAGAGAGAGGAGGAAGCAGGCTCCCCGCTGAGCACAGAGCCCGATGCAGGGCTCGATCCCAGGACCCTGGGATCATGACCTGGGCCAAAGGCAGAGGCTTTAACCCACTGAGCCACCCAGGCACCCCAAGACAAAACAATATTTTCAACCCATATCAAAACCCTCTCAGGACAACTGATATTGTGCATGGTGGAAAGTGCTTTGGAGAATGTGCTATTTGTTCTCATCCTTTTCCAGGCTTTGTCCTCATGGCAAACTTCAAGGCCAACAAAAGACAAAGGCAGAAGCAAGGCTGTCTCTGGACAAATGGTGAGTGGCCAGCATGGGGCGGAGCACAGAAGGGATTGAGGGGTGAGAAATGGGGGTTGGTCACAAATGATAAGTTGTAGGACTCTGAGTCAGTCATTTAGCCTTATAGATCGCAGTTTCCTCATCTGTAAAATGGGTGATAGGACTAGATCAGTGGTCCCAAACTTCTCTGTGAAGCCTTCTCTGATTGCTCAGGTTGTATTTCCACTTCCTTTTTGATACATCATTTTAAACACCCCAACCATGATATTCTCTTAGACGTAATTCTTATTTAATATATACAGACGTATATTTTATCAGCAACTGTAGAATTTCAGCCCTGGAACATGAAATTACAGATCACTCTTTCTTCCATGGATAGCTTGGGAAAGAGAGAAATTGAGGTTGAAAGTAGAGAACTAAAGCGAGACAGAGTAAAGATTTTTGAAATGAAAGATTGGGCAGGACCAAGGAAAACAAGCACTAATAATTCAGGGCTTTGGAAGCACTTCCTGTGGTTTCAGTGGGGAGAGTAGGGGTAGAAATGCATGTATCTGCCATGAAGTTAAAATGGGCAGCCCCAGGACTGCAAAACTCTGGGAAATGGCAAGGCATCAGCTTTCAGAGGTTTTTCTCAAGCCTCCAACACTTCTTGGGAATCCAGATATTTTAGGAGGGAGAGACCAGGAGCTGAGAGCCAAACTTCCTCTGGGTTTAGTTCCCCCTGAAAGCAGAACCTGAAGCAAAGATTTTAAGGTGCCATGTCTTCTGAGGAGGTCAGTACAAAGTGTCAATAAACACATTACTGCTGTGGCCAGCTAGGCCCGATCCTTCTGGAAACTTCTGGAACACTGTATGGCTCTCATCTTGAGTCATCCCACCCAAGAGGTGAGAACTGGTACATTTTTCTAACAACGCTCTTTTGCTCCTGGAGGTATTAATATCTACAGCACTTTTAGTCAGTCCCTAACCGAATCTGCTTCTCCCACTGGAAGAAGCCCTCAGGCAAAGTCTCACATCACTGTTAGGAAGCCCTTGGTGTGTAAGAATAGAGACTGGATATTAGCTTGTCTGATAGAAACCACCAAGTCGTAAAATAAGACTTTGAACATTCAGAGGAGGACCACCCCAGAAAGAATTCTTCTCGCTACGGATATTTTAGCCTACAAAATGATTTATAGCTATCTTAATGAAACTGTAGGAAAAAAAGGTCCTGAAAGGTATCTTGCTAGTGAGTATGAAATGGTAAAGGGTTAAATATCCATGTAGTACTCATGATCACTAAGGTAAGATGAATAAAAGTCATATTTATTTTAGTACAAGAGAACATAATTCTAATGGCTTTCAGAGGTTTATTCCAAGTATCTTTTCACCTAACATGATTTCTGTCATAGGGATTTAAGTTCTTGAACCATAGGCCTTCTCTCTCAGAGTTCTTAAGAATGTGGTCTCCATAGTTGAGGAACGACTAGTGTATAGCCTTTATTTATTTTGTTTTTTTTTATTTGTATATTCAACCCCATTAGAAACTAAATTTTCTGTAGTAATGCAGCTCTCTGAACTTTTCAGAGCACCAAGAACAACTTTTTTAAAATTTCATTTATTTATTTGACAGAGAGAGAGAGATCACAAGTAGGCAGAGAGGCAAGCAGAGAGAGGGGGGGAAGCAGGCTCCCTGCTGAGCAGAGAGCCCGATGTGGACCTCGATCCCAGGACCCTGAGATCATGATCTGAGCCGAAGGCAGAGGCTTAACCACTGAGCCACCCAGGCGCCCAAGAACAACTTCTTAAACATAATAGTTCTTCAATAATCTTGAAGCCTTTCTGAATTTTTTAGTATTTGCAC
This sequence comes from Mellivora capensis, assembly GCA_004024625.1. Classification (NCBI taxonomy): domain Eukaryota; kingdom Metazoa; phylum Chordata; class Mammalia; order Carnivora; family Mustelidae; genus Mellivora; species Mellivora capensis. Next base: position 19,859 of record PISX010025093.1, read on the forward strand.
AGTTGTATTCCCAAAACCATTAGGGAAATGACATAAATTTGTTTGTTTGTTTGTTTGTTTGTTTTAGAGAGGGTGGAGGGGCAAAGGGAAAGAGAGAGGGAATCTCAAGTAGGCTCCACACTCAGCATGGAGCCTGACCTGGGACTCGATCTCACAACCCTGAGATCATGACTGGAGCCAAAATCAAGAGTTGGACACTTAACTGACTGAGACACCCAGGCGCCCCATAGTGATATAAATATGTAAGGGAAAAATATGTTTTGATGACAAAATGTAAACATTTTACATAAGAGGAAGAGGTTCACACAAGAACAGTAAACAAATGTAAAACATATCAAGCCCTTCTAATAACTTGAGTTGAAGGAATCTGTCATTTGGTCTGGCCAGAGCCCTTTTGTTTAGCACCTTACCTTTGGGTTAATGCTTTTCCTTGCCCTCCAGATAAATGACTCTGACCAGGACCACCAGTTATAGTGGCCAAACTCCATGGCCACAGTTTATTGGTTTAGGAGTGAGGAACTGACCCAAGGCAGGCCAATAAGACTCCTTTCCTGGGAATGTGGAGTTGATACAGACCTGTAGTCACTGTTAAAGGAAGCCTGGGAGCTCCCAGAGGCCAGGTTTCCTTCTGGGGCAGGGAGAAGCCAGGTTGAAAAATGAAACTAATGCACAGAGAAAAGCAGATGCCAGAGACAGAGGGAGGAAACAAGCATCTGGCTGTACTCCTACCTTTCCTTCTTGTAAAAGGTTGAAATGTTTTACTTGAAACCAAGGGTTCTGTCTATTCCAGTGGAAAAATAAAAATGTAATAAATGTAAGGTAGGATCCTTACAGCAATCAAATAACAACAATTCACAAAGATGAAAATTTGGAAGCATCTGATGATCCTGTAAGCTAATGTTCTTTTTCTGGAAAGCATCTTGAACACATCCAACATGAATCAGAGACTAAATCTTTAAAATTATTCACAATCCTGAGTTTGTAATTCCATGATTAATAGAAATGATCAAATACTTTGTCCAAATTGTAATAATTTGGGTAGATGAAAACAAGGAAATTGGCATTTACTGAATTTTAGAATGCAACGAACAGTATGCCAAGAAAAGTATATAATTAATAATTACCATTACTGAGGGACATGTGGCTGGCTTCATCAGTAGAGCATGTGACTCTTGATCTCAGGGTTGTGGGTTCAAGCTCCACATAGGGTATAGAGGTTACTTAAAAATAAAATATTTTTTAAAAGCCCCTACCATTATTGAACACTTATGATGTGTGAAGCACAGTCCTAAGGGTTTACGTGTATCTTTATCTCATATAATTCTCTCAATCATGTGAGATGAGTATGATTATTATTCCTATTTTATTTTATTTTTTTAAATAATTTATTTTATTAACATATAATGCATTATTTGTTTTAAGGGTACAGGTCTGTGAATCATCATTCTTATACAATTCACAGCACTCACCATAGCTCATACCCTCCCCAATGTCCATCACCCAGCCAACCCCTCCCACCCACGCCCCCTCCATTCCAGCAACCCTCAGTTTGTTTCCTGAGATTAAGAGTCTCTTACAGTTTGTCTCCTCTGGTTTTGTCTTGTTTCACTTTTTCCTCTCTTCTCCTATGATCCTCTGCTTTGTTTCTCAAATTCCAGATATCAGTCAGATAATATGATAATTGTCTTTCTATTGTCTTTCTCTGATTGACTTATTTCACTTAGCATAATACCCTCAAGTTCCATCCACATCATTGCAAATGGCAAAATTTCATTTTTGATGGTTGCATAATATTCCATTGTGTGTGTGTGTGTGTGTGTGTGTGTGTGTGTGTGTGTATCACATCTTCTTTATCCATTCATCTGTTGATGGACATCTGGGCTCTTTCCATAGTTTGGCTATGTGGACATTGTTGCTATAAACATTTGGGTACATGTGCCCCTTTGAATCACTACATTTGTATCTTTGGGGTAAATACCCAGTAGTGCAGCTCCTGGGTCATAGGGTAGCTCTATTTTCAACTTTTTGAGGAACCTCCATACTGTTTTCTAGAGTGATTGCACCAGCTTGCATTCCCACCAGTAGTGTAGGAAGGTTCCTCTTTCTCTGTATCCTCACCAGCATCTGTCATTTCCTGACTTGTTAACTTTAGCCATTCTGACTGGTGTGAAGTGGTATCTCACTGTGGTTTTGATTTGTGTTTCCCTGATGCTGAGTGATATTGAGCACTTTTTCATGTTCTGTTGGCCATTTGAATGTCTTCTTTGGAGAAATGTCTTTTCATGTCTTCTGCCCATTTCTTGATTGGATTCTTTGTTCTTTGTTGTTGAATTTGATAAGTTCTTTATAGATTTTGAATAATAGCCCTTTACATGATATGTTGTTTGCAAATATCTTCTCCCATTCTGTCGATCGTCTTTTGGTTTTGTTGACGGTTTCCTTTGCTGTGCAAAAGCTTTTTATCTTGATGAAGTCCCAATAGTTCAATCTTGCTCTTGCTTCCCGTGCCTTTGGTTATATTTCTAGGAAGAAGTTGCTGCAGCTGAGGTTGAAGAGGTTGCTGCTTGTGTTCTCCTCAAAGATTTTGATGGGTTCCTTTCTCACATTGAGGTCCTTCATCCATTTTAAGTCTATTTTTGTGTGTAGTATAAGGAAATGGTCCAGTTTCATTCTTCTGCATGTGGTTGTCCAATATTTTCCCTATTTTTTATATGAAGAAACCTCTCAGAGAGGTTAAGTAATTTGCTCATGTTCTCACAGAATGCAAGTGGCAGGATTCAAGCACAGCAGGGCTGCCAGCACCCACACCCTTAGCCAGACATTAGAGATTACCTTCGTTTACTTTGGAAAATGTATCATAGACTGCAAAGGCAATACAAAGGAAAGAAAAGGCATGTGGATGTGTGTGGAAGTATTCATTAGTACATCTAAAAACTAGAAAAGCATCCCCCCCCACACACATATTGATAGGGAAATAATAGAGTGAGTCAAATGTGATACATTGAGACAATAAAACATTATACTGCTGGAAGGAATGATAAATATGAGAAACATAAACAATGGGTTAAGGACTACAGAAAGCAATAGCAGATAAGAAAAAATGTATAATTCAGAATGATAAATATTGGTTTCTCACGATTATGCACAATTATTTTTTATGCATCAGTTGAATGGGAGAAGTCTTCAAGGTTTATGAAAACCTGGAAATTAGATGAGATTTTTTAAAGGAAATTCATGTTGCTATTGTTACTTAGATAGTCCTATTTAACTCCCATTGTAAGGTTGATTAAATACCCAATTAAGAGAAAAACTTATTAGAGATTCAAAGTAATATTAATGGAAGAAAATTAAAAATAGAGGTTTATGAGATTTAAAAGATTTTTTTAATTAGGAAAGCCTCATTTGAAGAATATAAATAAAAATGAGAAGGACTACATAATGTACTAAGAAGAGAAAAAAGTATAAAATAAAGATGTAAACTCGCCTCTGCTTGCCCATCTCTAATCTAGTGCAATTCTACCTGTCCCTTAAAGTCTTGCCACAGCACTACCATCCAGAGGCCCCTTACTAGAAGCTTCCTCTAAGCAACTGGTGCTTCATTGGTCTCTCTCTTATGATGCTTGTCCCTTTTCATCTTGTTTTAGAGCTATCTGTGTAGTTAGCCCTCTTCCCAACCATAAGCTTTATAAAAGTCGGAACCATGTACCTTCAATACTTTGTAGGCCCCAGTTGCTCCATGCTAGCCACAAACATGTGTTTGTTGGATGAATAAGTGTTCTTATAAAGTGACAAAAGACTTGGAGGCATAGTTTTGAACAGTAAGCAACTGTGGTAGGGTACATGAGAGTGGTTGTCCTTGAGAGTGTTACTTCTTAGGTAACCAGCTTGAGGAGGAAGCGAGTATTGTAGTTCTGGTTGACTCCATAAGGACCACAGAAGCATAAAATGATTTTGATTTCATGAGGTCTGTGGCTAGTATATCTGGAGATGATCATGTACTTTGATTTATGATTCCAGCTGGGAGAGAACATTGAAAAGAGGAGAGTTGAACAAATAGTTAGTGGGAATAGAACTTAGAGCAGAAATTTCAGAGGTGTTGTTCCAAAGAATTCTCTTAAGGGCCAAGGCCCTTCTTTTATGTTTGTTAAAAACATCAACAACAACAAAACCTTTATTGTGATGAGCACTGGGTGATGTATGGAATTGTTGAGTCACTATATTGTACACCTGAAACTAATACAACAGTGTGTTAACTAACTGCAATTTAAAGAAAAACTTTTTTTTTAAAGATTTTACTTATTTATTTGACAGACAAAGATCACAAGTAGGCAGAGAGGCAGGCAGAGAGAGGAGGAAGCAGGCTCCCTGCTGAGCAGAGAGCCCTATGCAGGGCTTGATCCCAGGATGCCGGGATCATGATCTGAGTTGAAGGCGGAGGCTTTAACCCACTGGGCCACCCAGGCACCCCTAAAGAAAAACTTTTTAAAAAGCCTTTAATCATAGTGAGTTTAGTAGAATGAGCAAAGTGGATTGGACATTCTTTCACACACACACAGTTTCCCTGTCATGCCAATGATGCCATTGTGGGTTTTTGTTTTGTTTTTTACCAAATAGGAGAAGACACACAGTGTCAAAGAATTCCTGTTCTTACTTAAGTTCCAAGGAGCCCAAGGACTCTAAACCTACTTCACACTGACTGTGACTGTGAAGGCAAGGTAGTTCTGATTCAGATGGTATACAAAATATCTGCTGGCTCTTCCTTTCCCTTTGTCTACATGATGTATGGGGACACCTTGCAAGTTGGAATTGTAAGCTCTCTGAGTTCAGGAACAAGGTCATAAATTATATACACAGTGTCTGAGCAATCCAAGCTTAAGTATTTACTAATATGATTTTATCTACTACCAGTCACAAAGACATACATTCTCCTAATACCTACTCTTATGGAAACAAACAATTCCTGTACCTTGCCCATGAAGAAACATGGAGTTCTCTTTAAAAAAATTTTTCTTTGGATAATTTTTGGCTTTTGCTCTGTCTTCCCTTACTAGAATGTAAGTTCCATGAGAGCAAAACTATTGTCTGTTTTGTTCAACTATGGTACCCTCCAGAGCCTATAACAGTTCCTGTAGCTCAGTAAGTCCCGTGTGTTGAATAAGTGAATGAATAAATGGTTGAATGACCAAGCATTGTTCTGGTTGTAGCTTTAAAAACTTTTGTAAATATTAACTTGAATATCTTCCATGAATACACAAATGTGTGGTTCTTCCGTGGCCTTCCCTGCCCTACCACTCTTCCCCACCCACTGATCAGATAAACTAATAGTTGGCCGGCTCTGCATTAGGATCCATCTGGCTCTCACCAAGTATAAAACGAAAATGCTTTGCTTTTACAAAAACTTATGTGGGGAATTTACATCTCAAAAAATATGTTTGTAATACCAAAGTGTATTTTGTTTTATTAAATCCAGATTGCTGGGTGGAGTCCCTTAGCTAAAAAGTGACTCTCAAGCAAAATGAATTGCTTATTATTCTCACAAAGAATTTACAGGAAGCGATTTGTAAAGGTTGCCATCAGGCTGAAGTCATTGTTGGCACTAGGAATCAGTGTGTCATCAACCTCAGCGCAATCATTTAACCTGGGTCTGCTCAGAGAAATCTCCATAATGCAAGGAAAATTGAATTCTACTGCCTCAGATGACAATCACTTTTGATATTATTCCCATTTGATCAGGAAGTTAAAAATATTTGACATAACAGTTTCTCTCATCCTGCCACTACATAGAAATATCTATATTACATCTGCTAAACGCTGTCCTGCCGTTACCAGCTATTTCACAAATAGTTTTGTTTTTTTTTAAATCTGCTTTCCTTTTCTTGTTGTACTCAGATGTATATATATCTGGAGAGCTAGGAAATGAATGGCTTGCCAACTTATTTGGCCCATTCCATCAAGTAACCTGTTTGCTGGTTAAGTGATAATAGCAAAAAAAAAAAAAAAAAAAAAAAAAAAAAAAAAAAAAAAAAAAAAAAAAAAATTCTACTCATCTTGAAGGACTTACTATTCTTCAGTCTAGGTGACAGATGGACAATTGTTCTGGAGAGGTCTATGGGGGAATCATTACAGCAGAGAAACCCTGGATCCAGACAGGCCATGAAGGTGGACAGCTCTGTGCTCCTAATGCCTGTCAATGTGTTGATTTTCATCACCCTGGGAAAACAGGGTTGAAAAGATGGAAACACATAGATTTAGAACGTTAGCAAACGTTACACTAGTTTTCTATGTTTTCAACACTAGTTTCCAGTGACAAAGAGGAAAATAAGATCTTGACACACCACAATGATCATTTTTTAGCTTTATCCAGCTGATGCTGAACTCATTTACTGATTCAGCAGAAATGTATTGAATGCTGTGAGCCATCAGCGCAAAGTAGACTGAAAATGACGCAGAACACCTTACTGCTCAGACTCTCGTACTACTGAACGATTTTGAATGAATGTTTCCTTCACTATACACTGGAAACAATCACTACGGATGTTAAAATCCCTCTGACAATCTCACATGGAAAATATAGCAACCATCAAGTCTGAGTGCGTCACTCCATTGAATAATTATCCTACAAAAAGACTGACAAGAAGTATGCGGTCGCCAAACTGTGGAAAGAACCAAGATGCCCTTCAACAGACGAATGGATAAAGAAGATGTGGTCCATATACACTATGGAGTATTATGCCTCCATCAGAAAGGATGAATACCAGACTTTTGTAGCAACATGGACGGGACTGGAAGAGATTATGCTGAGTGAAATAAGTCAAGCAGAGAGAGTTAATTATCATATGGT
>PISX010025094.1:0-26679 GCA_004024625.1 Mellivora capensis
AGCACCCCTGCTCTCCGGACTCTGTCTTCAAACTCTGCTGCCCTGGGGCGCCCGGGAGGCTCAGCTAGTGAGCATCTGACTTCAGCTCAGGTGATGACTTTGGGGCCCTGGGATCGAGCCCTCCTCAGGCTCCTCACTCAGCAGAGTCCGCTTCTCCCTCTCCCTCTGCCCCTCCCCCTGCTTGTGCTCGCTCTCTCTTTCTCAAATAAATAAACAAAAATTTTAAAAGACAAAATGAATATAGTGACAATTCTGGGAAGGCATGAAAATTAATTACGGACTAGTGAAAAAATAATCCAGGCTGAAGGATGGGTCCAGGTGTGAGCGTGTAAAATGGTCATTAATCATCAGGTTTTGTCTTTTGCGTGGGGTGTTTATTCTAAAGCACCAGCCGCACTGAACCTACAAGTGAAAGTTTAGTTATTTAAGGACGTCTAATCTAATTAGCACCAATCTTCAAATGCTCGGGAAAAAGTCATTTCAAAGCTACATTGGATAAACTGGGCATTAAACAGTGCTAATTTTTGTGATTGTGGCCTTCCCCATTCAAAGTGCCTCTGATTTTACAAAACCAACGATAATCAGATGTACGATGACCGTGTCCTGTTATGGACCCGCTCACTTACACCAGAACTGATTTCTGAAACCTCCAGGCCCTATCCTCACCGTCGGGGGGAGAGGTGCCAAAGATGTAGGAGACCTGATGTCCACCCCACCTTGATCAGCCCCTGGGAGGGACACAGGTAAGTAGGTGGTGGGAACGCAGCTGGGGACGAGCCTTGGGACGAGGGGGCCAGAGGACTGGGGGGACCTGCCCGACTGCGGGGAGTGGGATCCATGGGAAGCTTTCTAGAGCAGAGGTGGCTGCGCAGGCCTGGGAAGGACAACAGAGGGGGCTGGGGTGAGACAGGGCTGGTCCTCAGGAAGGGGCCTGTCCCTGAGGTGTGCTGGGAGAGGGCACTGGCAGGTGGGAGGGCCGAGGCAGGCAGGGCAGGTGGGCGGGAGTGTGCCGGAGCTAGGGTGCCACGCTCTGAACCCAGACCTTTTCTGTCCCGCCCGTCGTCAGACTATGCGTCCCACGTGGAGCCTTGAGGAGGCGCGAGGAACAGGACTGGGGTGCGATCCCGCGGCTTGCAGGTGCGGCTCGGGGTGTGTGGTCCTGAGTGTGTCGCGACGGCCGCGTGCCCCAAGCCCCCCATGAGTCATCGGCTCTGATTCCGGACCGCCCGCCGGGACCACTCTGGAGCTGGCAGGGGACATGTCGGAGGCCGCCAGCCAGGCCCTTCGTCTGGGGCCTGAACGCGGTTTACCGACAAAAACGAAGTTAGTTTCCGCTCACCGTCCCCGCACAGAAGCTCCGTTCTTCTCATCCCGCACGCCAGCCCCCCGTCCTGTTTGCTGCAGTGGAAATTCTCGGGATAAGCCGAATCAAAATAAAACAACTGGCACGTTCTTTTCTTTCTTTCTTTTCTTTCTTTAGCCGAAGCAAAAGCCGCTTTTCCATAACAGATTAGTTTCACCCGTTAATCTGACCAGTGACGGGGCCGTGGTCCTCGGGAAGGAAGAGGCCTCCATCCGGGCCAGCGGCCTGGCGAGCGCCTCTGCTCTCTCTCAGAGCCGAGAGCACGCTGTCCCTGGGTCACGTCAGACAGCGTCACCGGCGTCCCGATGGCCTCCGTAACACGGCATGGGCGACCCTGGTTGACATGGTTATGGCCACTGACAGGATCGCTCACGTCCGGCAAAGCAGAACACGAGTGCGCATCGAAGACACAAACACAAACCCACGTGTCGCGACAAGACTGTTCCAGAAGGGTTTCCTCCAGGGGACTGGGGGGTCTCCATGTGAGGACAAGCCCGCTCGCTGCCATCACGCTGTTAGTTTCTAGGCGGCCTGCAAATGGCACAATGAGCAGGTCCTGAGTCTCCGGAGGGGACTGCTCCTGTGCAGGGACGGTCCCCGAGACCCACCATGCTGACCGGACCAGGCTCCCCATGGGGGCTACAAGTCTCTTCCTACCTGACCCGGCAAGGTCAGGGGTTAGAGGTCACGGAGGGCAGTCGGTCGGGCTGGGGCTTGTGGAAGGCGGGGAGTCGGTGCCTGTTAATCACGGGGCCTGACGGGCCGCCCTGCTAAGCCCCCCCCCATCCCGTCACAGGGTAGTACTGGCTTGTGACGGGCGGACAGCCGGGGGCCCCGCTAGGGCTCCTGTGACGCGTTCTCTGGTGAGTCCCCTGTCCTCCAGCTGGTGCCGATCGAACCGCTCATCCCGACCAAGGAAGCCCGGGGTCTGTGGAGTCACAAATCCTGCATGACTTGGGGTGTCCTAAGGTTTTGTGTGTTCCCCGCCACTGGGGGCAGTGAATATACTATTCACTTTCTGTGTCTGTTTTAGCAAAAAAAAAAAAAAAAATGTAATTGGGAAGTCACGTAACCCACGTACCGTTGGGTTTTGAGGGACGCCTGAGGCCTTCTGGCCAGGAGGACGTTCCCAGGCTCCTACCTGATCCTCACGGTCCCGGCGGCGGACCGGGTTTCCTGGGAGCCCGTGCAGTACACGGTCCTGACGGCGCCATCGGGGTATTCCCGCCGCGTGAACCCGGCCGTTTGGATCTCCCTCTGCCCATTGCTGAACACGATGGTCCTGTCGCCGTTCCTGGGAGGGGAGAGCGAGCTGGAGAGCGAGCCGGCACGGTGGCGGGGACCGGAGTGTGGGAGAGGGGCAGAGCGGTGCGCCTGCTCCCACACTCCTGGGCTGGAAGCTTGACCTGGAGGGAGAGGGGAATGAGGGGACCACAAAGTACAATATTCCAGAGAAGGGACACAGAGCTCACGCAGACTGCCCTGTGGGGACACCTGGAAGTCCAGCCCGACATCCTGGAGGGCCTGTGGGGCCACGGGCGGCTGGCTGGTGGGCAGAGCCACCTCTCCCCTGTGCACGCAGGGCGGTGGAAGCTGGCGGGCTCCGGGAGCGCCTCCTCGGGGTGTCTCCCGCGGCTGTTCCCATGGGCCTGCTCGCACCCGGGCTCCCACCAACACGAGCCGACCGAAGGCCTCGAGCACGTTCAGGTTGCAGCGTGAGCCTGACCACGGTCAGCGAGGCGAAGGCAGGTCAGTGCTAAGACTCACGTGGGAACCAGACCAGGGTCATGGACAGCAGCGCAGGGTCAGTGACACTATCTTCCCTCATCCCGTTTACACAGACACCTACTCTTTTACCAAAGTCAGCCGGAGGAAATTGTTGCCCGCACGCACCTGTCGTCCTGCCACCGTACTGACCTCTCCACAGCGACCACTGTCCCGTCCGGAAACACCGTCTCCTCACGGCCGCCGCTCAGGCGTCTCACGGTCCCGTCCGGATGCACGATTTCCTTCGAGCCATCGGGGTGGTATTTTTCTGTGGAATACACATTTTAGAAATGCAGCTCCTGCTCTCCGCACTGCGTCTCTCGCAGCTCCCACGTGTCCCCCAGTGACCCATGCCACAGAGCACTGGGATTCAAGACGCGGTTTTGTGTCCTGCTCCGTCATTTTTTATGTGTAGTCGAGTGTCTTGCTCTCGGCAGGCTGAGCTCCTGCATCTCCGTAGAAGACAAAATTTATATCCTTCCAACTTTGCTCAAATCCTCGCCTTAGCTGAAATGTTCTTGTCCTTCCGTGTGCTCTCCAGTTCCTTCGAGATGGAAGGTGATTGTCGAACCCGCACCTGGTGACCTTGGGCTTCTGGATGGCTCTGACCTTCACTCTTACTGTTTTCACAGTGACCGGGGGCGTCAGACCAGATAACGTGGTGAAGACCCAGGCCTCCCTCCGCGCCAGCCTCCACAGACGACGCTGACTTTCAACCTTGTGCGAGACAGACCCTGAGGGGCTCCCGGCTGGCTCAGTCGGTAGAGTGTGCCACTCTGGATCCCAGGAGTGTGAGTTCGAGCCCCGTGTCAGGGGTGGGGCTTACTTAAAATGAACAGAACCTTTAAATGCGATGAGGCTCGCTGTCCGATGTCGAGCCCCTGCTCTATCCCATGTTCCTGCAGGACCAAAGGCAGGTTATAATGCACACACGTGGTGTAAATCACTATGCGCATGTGATTGTGAACAAAAGAAAAGCTGTGAGACTTAATTGATTAGTTTCTGTTTTCTTTCTGAAAATACACATGTGCTTCTGTTGGAACTGTTCGCAGTTGCCGGCAGACAAGAGGAAACACCAAGGGAGAGGAGAAAGACAAATCTTACAACTGAGGGAAAGCTTTACCCATTGAAATATTTTTTAGCAAAAAACTGTGAAAGCTTGTTTTTCTGTGGTATGTGGAGGGAATGCCCAGAAGGAGCTGGGGAGGCTCTTCTTTGGAACAATTCTCCAGAGCCCCACGGAGCTCACGGACCCCCAGACCTCACTCTGAGCCCAAGCCTGCTGATCCGCATGAATCGTTCAAGAACATGCGCGTGACACGCAACCGCACACACCAGACGGCAGGGGTGGAAAACGAGGCCTTTGACCGCGCTCCGGAAATGTCCGTCCCAGGGAGCAGGTCTGAGGGTGCCTCCCAGGACGGTGACGGGACTTGGAGTTTCTCTGGAGAGACTGAAGCGGTGCACACGCGACCTCTGCGTGGACCAGCCGAGACTCGGGGGCCCCGAGGCTTGGGGACATCGAGGAAACACGGGTCTACAAAGCGCCCCTCTCTCCAGGTGACCTGACCCCACACTGATGAGTCACTGATACGGTGTCGGGAACTAGCACGCGTCGTGCTCTATTGTCAAGAACTGGTGGAAGGTCACCAAAGAAGGCAACTGCTCTCGTGTCCACCTGTCCACGCACTTGCCAAGTCAGAGCCCAAAGGACAGGCTGTGAGGGGAGAAAGTCCAACCGGGTTCATCTGGGCATCGGCTGGGAAGAGCCTGCTTTGGGGCCCCTCGTGCCCGATGACGGTCTGTTTAGCGATGACCTTGACTCTCGGCGTGCGGCAGGTCCGACCCTCCGACAACACCGCCACCGCCGAGTATGATGCCCGATAAAACAGCACTGGAGACCCGTGTCGATGCGCTCACACCCACGACGGAGGCCAGACCTCGAAGGGGCAGCCAAGAAGCAGACGGAGCGGACCAGCCCATCCCACTGTCCAGGCCACCATCGCTGGGGCTTCGCGGGGACTCAGAGCTCGTCCTTGCTTCCAGACGGTGCTCATAACATGCCCCCCGGACAAGGACGAGGCAGGAAACATGCACGGCAAGACAAGGGTGCCAGGGAAAGTGTCCTGTTCTGAGCCCTGCGGGAATCTGGGGAGAGGGGACGCCCCAGCCCCAGGAGCAAACCCAGAGGAGCCCGGCTGGCAGCACCCTAGCACCTCTGGCAGAAGCAAGCCCCGAGCTCTCCCAGTTGACAGACCCCGATGGGGCCCCCGGGATACCCCCCCCCCCACGCAAGCCGGCAGCTGGGGCCACGGAAATGGGAAGGGAGTGTCCCGCGGGGGTGGCATCAGCACGGGCTGGCCGCCAGCGCCCCGAGTATGACGTTGAAAACCAGAGAGAAGTGATATTAGCGCGAATGACGGGCCGGCCCTGTTCGGCCGAGGAGACTGGGGGGCGATGGCGAACAGCTCGCCCAGGAAGCGGCAAACCCAAGAAAACGTGGTGTGATGAGCGACGGGGAGTGGAGGGAGCAGATGGTCCCACACTCGTGACTGGAGGGACAGGGACGGTGCAGGAGGGTCACGCTGCTGAGGACGGCGGCTGAGGGCGTTGCTGAACTCGGACGGGTGCCGGACGCGGCCGAGGGGACCCCGGTCCACCACGCCACGAAGGGCTTCTAGACTCGCTACGCCCGCGAGTGAGCTGCGTGGAACGTGCTTGTACAAGAGCATCGTGCCGTCTTCTCAGCTCACCTTTCCCCAGGCCTCCTGCAACGGTGAGCGCCCGGCCTTTCGGAAGATGCGAGTCACTCACCCTGAGGCACACACCGTCCCCAGCACCGCGATGAAGTCCCATCTGCAGCCGCCCCGTCGCAACGGACCGGGAGACACAGCGTCCCCCGCGAGCAGCAAGAAAGAAGACAACTCACCCGCAAAGGAAGACATCGGGGGTGTCAGGCCTTCCCACCAATGCGACAGGGGCCGCAGGAAATCCTCCCCGTGCTGGGAATGATTGCTTGTCGTGCTTTTGCTCGAAATTCTCCAGCGAGTGCCCGCCGCGCAGAAGCCAGGGTCCCGCGCACCCCTGCACCTCACGCTGCCACCTCACCTCTGCTGCGCGGCCCCAACTCCTCCCCTGCCACACTGGCCTCTGTGACTTTCCTCAGACATTCCCCTTGCTCCTCTCTCTCTCTGGAATGCTCCTCCCCTGGTAGGCACGTAGCTCTCTCCCTCTCACGTCATCCTGCCTCTCCCTAAGGATCACCTCCTCAGGGGGGGCCTCCCAGATCACCCTACAGAGAGAGTACTAGAAATACCAGACCCCGTCTCCATTGTCCACCTTCTTCCTTTTCTCTGTAGCTTTTAATATGTGTTGATTTTTATTTACTTATTTTTACCTCTTTGTTTTCTGTCTCCCTCCCCTAAAACTTCACGGGTTGGGGACATCTTACAGTTTCGTTCACTGTCACGCATCCCGTCTGAAAACAGCGCTGGCCCAGGGTAGGCACATGGAATTGTCCATCACAATAAATGATCACGCGTGAGCAAAGGTGACATCAAGGACGGTTTCAGACGGAGCACAACGAGCCAGTGGCGCCATCGGAAGATCGTACTCGGAGCTGCACCTGCACCAGAAGGTGCACGAAGGAACGGTGAGCCAGCAAGTGCACCTAAGTGGGAAAAATCCGAAGCCAACCTCCTCTGTATGAGCAGTGACAATCATGATGAATTTTGAGGATTAAAAAAGAAAACAACGAGGGAGAATGAAAATGCTGTCAGGAGTGTGTGGGAGGGCGTGAGAGGCGGCGCGGGGATCCCGGCTGCTCCCAGAGGACGACTTGTGAAGCACCCCCTCTGCTCAAATAAAATTGTCTTGGGGGGCACCTGGGTGGCTCAGTGGGTTAAGCAGCTGCCTTAGGCTCAGGTTATGATCCCAGGGTCCTGGGATCGAGTCCCACATCGGGCTCCTTGCTCAGTGGAGAGCCTGCTTCTCCCTCTCCCTCTTCCCACTGCTCTGCCTACTTGTGCTTTCTATCTCTCTGTCAAATAAATAAATAAAAATTAAAAAAAAAATAAAATAAAAATAAAATTGTCTCGGGTCGTGTGTTTTTCATTTGTGTGTTGCTGATAAGAACACACCTTCACACACAGCTTTGAAAATAGCAGAAGGAAACGAAGGGGAAGGACGGACCAGGCAATCGCCACCTGCCAGAGGGCCCCGCGTGGGACCACGCGTGATACCAGACCTGAGTGTGGGCGTCGCTGCCCGACGATCAGGACGGAGGAACGTTCCAGACAGACTGCGATAAATCCGTGGTCGGCAAGACAGATTTCCACCACACTCTCAATGTTTAAGAGCTTGTGCTGATTTTAACGTTAGTAAGAGCACAGTATATTTAAAGACGCATTTTGTTTGTTTTGATTTAAATTCGTTAGTTAATACACAGTGTAATACTAGTGTCAGGCATACAATACAGACTCGTCACTTCCGTGCGTCACAAGTGCTCCCCTTTGTCCCCTTCCCGTCTCCCATCCCCGCGCTCCTCCCCTCTGTAACCATCGGTGTGTTCTCTGGAGTTGAGTCTGTTTCTTGGTTTGTCTCTTTTTCTTTTCCTTTTTTAATTTTTATTTTTTATAAACAAATTTTTATCCCCAGGGGTACATGTCTGTGAATCGCCAGGTTTACACACTTCACAGCACTAACCATAGCACATACCCTCCCCAATGTCCATTACCCCACCCCCCTTTCCCGTCTCACTTGTTTTGTTTCTTAAATTTCACGTATGTGAAATCATATGGCATCTTTCTCTGACTTTCTCACTTGGCATAATACCTTCTAGATCCATTCATGACATTGCAAATGGCAAGATTTCATTCCCTTTTACGGCTGAAATTCCATCGTATATAAATACGTCGCGTCCCTCTTACCCATTCATCTGTCAGTGGACCCTTGGGCTGCGAACAGTTTGGCTATTGTAAATTATGTTGCTATAAACATAGGGAGCCTATATCGCTTTGCATGGCCCTTTTCATATTTTTTTGGCTGAATACCCAGTAGTGCGATTGCTGGGTCGTAGGGTAGCTCTATTTTTAACTTTTTGAGGAACCTCCATGCTGTTTCCCAGAGTGGCCGCGCCAGCTTGCGTTCCCGCCAGCAGTGCAGGAGGCTCCCCTTTCTCCGCATCCTCGCCAGCATCTGTCGTTTCTTGTGTTTTTACTTTAGTCATTCAGACGGTGTGCAGGGTAGCTCACAGTGGTTCTGACTTCATTGCCCTGACGATGAGTGATGTTGGGCATCTTTTCTGGTGTCTGTTGGCCATTTGTATGTCTTCTTTGGAAAAATGTCTATTCATGTCTTCTGCCCATTTTTTAACTGGATTATTCATTTTTTTGAATGTTTAGTTTTATCACTTCTTCATATATTTTGGATACTAGCCTTTATCAGATATGTCATTTGCAAATATCTTCTCCTGTCGGTGGCCTTTTCGTTTTACTGATTGTTTCCTTCGCTGCACAGAAGCTGTCTATTTTGGTGAAGTCCCAGTAGTTTATTTTTGCTTTTGTTTCCCTCGCCTCAGGAGACAGATCTAGGAAGAACTTGCTGTGGCCGCTCCCGAAGAGGTTACTTCTTGTGTTCTCCTCTAGGACTCTGATGGTTTCCTGTCTCACATGTAGGTCTTTCATCTATTTTGAGTTTATCTTTGTGTATAGTGTAAGGAAATGGTCTGGTTTCGTTCTTCTGCATGGGACTGTCCAGTTCTCCCAACACCCTTTGTCGACGAGACCGTCTTTACCCACTGGACATTCCTCTTAGCTTTGATGAACATTGATCGACCACAGAGTTGTGGGTTTATTTCCAGATTTTCTATTCTTGAAAACACAACTTTTAAGGCAATTATAGATGTATACCTGTGCTCTCAAGTACATATTAGACATTTGGGGGGAGAATGACTATATTCTGGGCCTTAAAGGAAGACAAAAGATATCAAAGAAAGGGTATTAATATAAGCTATGGTTTGACACAACTTCGCTGAATTAAAATGAAAGCAAAAGGAGAGCTAAAACTCACCGTACACTTGTAAATTATTTCAAGACACTTTCAAACGTAATTCATGAGCTACAAACTACAGGAAAATAATCAATCAATCAATCAATCAATCAAAAATCAAACTACAGGAAATAATAAGAGACACTTAGAGCTGCATTAGAACAATAAATGCTACCACAATTTGAGGGATATAATGAAAAAGGTGCTCAGAGGGAATTTATAGCCTGGAATGTTTATATTAGGGAACAAACACCAGAAACTGAGGAGAACTTATGTCTCCCTTAAGGATCGTTTTTAAGATATTTATTTTAAGAGAGAGCTCAAGTGGGAGGGGCAGAGAGGGAGAGAATCTCAAGCAAATTCCACACTGAGTGCGGAGCCCAATGCGGGGCTCGATCTCACAACCCTGAGATCGCGACCTGAACCAAAACCAAGAGTCAGACACTTAATGGGCTGTGCCACCCAGGCGCCCCACCGCCTGAAGGTTTTAAAAAGAAAATGAAGTCAAACAAAAAGCATAATAAATATAAAGCCTGAATTTGTGAAAGAGAAAAAACAAAGCTGTAGTAGTACAACACTTCAACAAAGCCAGAAATCAGCAATTTGAGATCAATAATAACCACAAAGACCTCTCTAAAATTGGTCAAGGGAAAAGCGTTACGGAGGAGAGAGAAGCCACAGCCACGGTTGAAGCAGGTGCGAGCACGCACGTAACAGGCTGAGTCCGATCGTGCGTGACTTCTGGGATCCTGAGGGACAGCGTTTCACTCCGGGCTCCGGAGCCAGACCGCGCAGGAAGCCCGTGCGCACGTGCGTGTGGACAGACCGGAGCTCGCTGCTCTCAGCTCCCTCGCCGCTGAGACGAGGACAGCGAGGGCACCTATGTCGCTGGACTCTTTGAAGTTTCCGTGCGTAGATGGAGAGCAGCAAGGAGACCACCAGCCACGTAATGACCACCACGTAACTCAGAGCTAGTCTTATGGTTCTTGGTACTAAATCATGGGCTGTGGCTTTCATTCGCTGGAAACTTCGAGGGACCTTTCTCACTCCCTAACAATTAGACCTCAGCTATGAGACACACTGGAAAATGTACCAAAGGTCCAGGGACCACCTCCCAAAATGAACAAAAGGAGAAATGAGCAGATGATGGCAGTGAGCCTGGAGAAGCAGGGGAAGGTGGGGGCGGGCCGGGGAGGCCCCGAGTTCTGTAGCTGAGAAAGAAGTTGATGTAGAAGGACACGGGCTGGGAGTTCCAGAAGAAGAAAGGAGAATGCAGAGGAATGGCAATATCCCCAAAGGTCAAGGCTATGAACCTTCTGGAGTGGACGAGGAAATGTAAATCTGTAGGTGTAAGAAGCAGAACGAATTCCAAGCAGAATAAATAGAAACCCTAGGGATGTGTTATGGGTGGAACCGTGTTCCTGCAAAGTTCCCGTGTGCGTGTCCTAACCCTCAGGGCCTCAGAATGCGGCCTCACCCGGAAAGAGCGCCTTTGCAGTCGTAGTGAGTTGGGACGGGGTCGCACTCGAGTCGGGTGGGCCCCGACCACACGGGACTGGAACGCGCGCAGACGTACGACGGGTGAAGGGGGCCTGGAGGTGTGCAGCTTACTCTCTAGGGGCCAGGAAACATGATGAGACCCACACGCACAAGCACACATGCGCGCAGAGAGAATGCTAAAGCAAATACGGCAAAAAGTTAAAAACTGGTGAATCTGGGTAAAGGGCACACAGAATTTCTCTGTACATCCTGGAAGTTTGAAATTACATTAAAATAAATGATAATCATCTTAATTCAGAGCAAAAAATAATGGAGCAGAACAGCACAGCTGAAGTCTGCGTTAAAGGACAGACCCCGAACGCAACGCCCGCGGTGAGAGTGTGTCTTCCCTCCAGCTCAAGCAGGAGCAGGGTCCTGAACACGGGGACGCTGAAGAGAAGCAGGACCCGTGCAGACCGTGTGTCCGGGTGTGGTGCGCACACCTGTCACCGACAACAGACTTGAAACAGACGGGGAAGGGATGGACTGACGGCTGGTATCACACCAGCAGGACGGAAGGCGGTTGTCGCGCCCTTGGGGCGTGCTGACCCACTGCCGTACCACCCCCCAACCAAACAGGACGCTCCTTTGGCCCCAGAGGCTGCCCTGCCCGCCGAGGGGGGTTCGCAGGCCGCACCCACCATGCTTGACGCAGCCGACCTGGGTGGGTTAGTCCCGCTTCCTTCGGAGAGAAAGGACGAGCACCCGGGCGTGAGAAAAGGAGACGCGGTGCGAACGGAGGTCATTTGCATGCTGGTGGGTTAGCAGGATGGCTAATGTTGAAAGCGGTTTTGACTCTGTGGGTTACAGACTCGGAGAACTCGGACCCACCCCTCACGTGGGGAGGTCCTGATTTTGTAAAATTTCAGCCTGCTTGCTTTGAAAAGCCAAGGACGGGACCGCCCATCCCAAACAAATCCATGAAGAGCGGCAACACTGTAGCCCCTGACGGGTAGGAACCGTGCTTGTGGTTTAAAGACCTGAGAGCGAGGCTCCAGCGGTGGGAATGAGAGCAAGAGCCCACCTCCCTTGCAGCAACAAGGAAGCTGACCTTTGAGCAGAGACAGCTGGGGGCTGTCCACAAACCTGACGCTCGTCCTGGCCACTGCTGGGGGCACTGGAATTTTACCCTCTTTCCAGACGTGCCAGTCGGGCCAAAGCTATTTCGTAACTATTTGCAGGGTCAGGAAGATGTAGCAATGCTGCGTAGGAAATGTGCCGCCAGCATGGGATTCATTTTCAAATTGGCCCCAGATCAGGAAGTGACATTTTTTTCCCCCGTGCAGAGAGGCCAGATTTAACCATTCCTGCTGCTGGAAGCCAGGCAGGAAACAACACAAAAACACAAAACCCAAAGGGCAGAACGCTTTTTGCAAACGCAGATGGCCAGGCAGAGAGCATCGGAGGCGGGGAGCAGAGACAAGGCTGCAAGACAGAAAACCACCCCAAAGGTCGCAGGAAATTAGCTGTAAGGAATTTTTCACACAGCACACTGGAGTTGACAGATCTCCTTGGTATTTGGATAAATGTGCAAACTCGCTTAGAATGTAAGCCCTTAGCCACTGCAGAGGCTGGAAGAAGAGGTTAGCACTTGGGGTGCAGGCCTGGCGGCGAGGAAGGGGTCTGGCAGGAGCTGAGCCTAGGACGGGAGCAGCGGGGACCCTGGAAGCAGCTCAGGATTAACTGGGACAGGGACAAGAGTGACCCGAAGAGTTCCAGTCTTGTTCCAACAAGCTCCGAGCATTGTGACCCTCACCTCCATGAGGAGGACCTAGAAATTAACATCAGACACAAATTCCGTGGCTGGTGTCCACACAGGTGCCATGGGATACGTTTACACAACGCATCCCGTGGCGGAGAATCCGTCCACATCCATATAAACCTTTTGCTGAACTTTTAAAGACCCAAGTAAAAAAAAATCAGCCACAAAGCCTCCTCATTATTGAGATAGTATATATTTTCCCAACAAGAAGCCTAAGGAACGTATTAATAGTCGGTCCACGAAAAAAGCATTGTGTGCTGATCTACGTTTGCGAAACAGTGAGAGCTCCTGCCTCCCATCCCTTCCCACGGAGCCCCACGCACACACGATACTAAGGATGAACGAGGACAGAGAGGAAAAGGTTAGCTTCCCAAAATCCAGTGTTTTCCTAATCTGTTTGCTGGAACCCTCGCCTTGTGGCTGGCGGTGTTGGCAAGCGTTCTGAGCGTAGTGTGGGAAATCTCAGTTTCCAGGGTCAGAGTTCCCCAGCCAGCGGCTAGGCCCGGGATCCGATCCGGGGGGCAGGCACGGGGACCCAGACATGCAGCGCCCGCCGCCCTGGCCAGCGCCAACAAGGCTACCACACTGCCAGTGGCGCGCCGGGCCCCGGAGCCAGTATGGGTGTCCACCCCCGTCTCAGCTCTCACAGCACCGCCTACTAGCTCCGGGTCCCTGACCACTCCGTGGATTGGGGCTTTCCCACGTGACGTCCATGATGAAACTCAGACAAGATGTCAGGCGGCCTGGGGGTCACTCAGTGAGCAGTCAGAGGCGCACTGGCTACAGCCCCCAGGTCAGCACCCTTGAAATGACCTCCTACGCACGGGACCCCTGTTGGGTTGACTTTGCACCCCCCACCATTGTCCCTCCGGCGAAGAGAGCTGCGACAGCCTGACGGGTACATTCTGGCATGAAGGTTTTCGGTTTGTTTTACGATGATGGTTAGACTTCTTACAGTAGAAGAAGAAAACCAGAGTGAAATCCAGACCAAATACTCGTTTTCTGAGGGCTCCTGGGTGGTCAGGAAGTTCAGCGGCTGCTCTCAGCTCAGGTCGTGATCTCAGGGCCCTGGGATCGAGCCCCGCATCGGGCTCCTTGCTCAGCAGGGATCCTGCTTCTCCCTCTGCCTCTGCCCCTCCCCCTACTTGTGTGCTCTCTCTCTCTCTCTGTCAAATCAATCAATCAATCAATCAATAAATAAATAAAATCTTTTAAAAAATAAACTTAAAAAATACTCATTTTCTAGAACAGTCTTTCAACCTACTTTATAAATAAGACTTGAGGGACGCCTGGGTGGCTCAGTTGGTTAAGCGGCTGCCTTCGGCTCAGGTCATGATCCCAGCGTCCTGGGATCGAGTCCCACATCGGGTTCCTTGCTCGGCGGGGAGCCTGCTTCTCCCTCTGCCTCTGCCTGCCACTCTGTCTGCCTGTGCTCGCTCTCTTGCTCTCTCTCTCTCTCTCTCTCTCTGACAAACAAATAAATAAAATCTAAAAATAAATAAATAAATAAATAAGACTTGAATAAAAACGATAGCCACGGGGCACCTGGGGGGCTCAGTGGGTTAAGCCGCTGCCTTCGGCTCAGGTCATGGTCCCAGGGTCCTGGGATCGAGCCCCACATCGGGCTCTCTGCTCAGCGGGGAGCCTGCTTCCTCCTCTCTCTCTGCCTGAGTCTCTGCCTGCTTGTGATCTCTGTCTGTCAAATAAGTAAAATCTTAAAAAAAAAAAAAAGATAGCCACTGTATAGTTAGACTAAATGACTGCATTTACTGATCACAACATGTTAAAACAAAACAAAACAAGCCACCTTATGTCCTTCTGCGCAGCGAGCGCCCCTGGGGCTAATCTCTCGTGGAGAAGAGCTGCCAGCGAGCAGGGTTTCAAAGGCAGCGGCTGTGAGTGTCAGGGAGGGTCTCACAGCCCAGTGCCAGGACGATGTCTGTGAAAATGTCCAATCCTCTGACCGAACCTCCACCCTCTGTGTGTACAGCCCGCAGCCCGGAAGGCTTACAGGGTGCAACCCCGGCGAAGGCCAGCTTGGCGAGAAGGAGCCCCCCAGCCGGGCCATCCTGCACCTGGCGGCTCTGGGAGGCCCTCAGCCTGTCACGGGGAGGCGGCCAGCTCCCTGCAGGAGGCCAGCCCGAAGACACAGGCTTTTGGAACACTGGACGCTCGGCCCGGAATCAGGGCTCTGTCCGTTTCAACCAGGAGGGCAGCAATTTGGGAAAAGGGAATGATGCTTCCTCTTTCACACACAGTGGTGGTGACTACGGCAGACAAGGGAGACACCAGGAATACAACCTACTTTAATAGGGCACTCTCTTAAAATTCACATTCAGATTCTGGTGGGGGGCAGGGGGACAGAAGGACATTGTGAGAGCGTGTCCTCTCAATGGGGACTTGCCCACGAGGGTGCCCCATTTAGAGAACTGGTCCTCCCAGAGCATCAAGTCATTCATGTGAGAAGAGGGACTCAGCACAATGAGAGATAAAATTAAAAGGTTTGAGGCCAATTCACAAAACCAAAAACCAGATTTTAACCAGAACACAGAACTCTTAGAACTTGAGAAATGACAGCTTCGGAGAGAAAGCCGCTGGAAAGCTGAGCGGCATGGCATGCGTCCGGCCTTTTGCTCATCGTGCCCCTTTCCAGGGCAGACAGCGAGCGCACAAAGCGAGGACGGAGTCTGCATCTCCTTGGGCATCTGGAGCGTTTACAGCCCCCACCCCAGCAGTGGGTTCCGGGCTACATGATGCGAATCAGAAACCGAGCAGACGTGGGTCCTCACTCGGTTCTTCAAGCCCCGAGGTATCCGGACGGTGGCTGCCGTGGAGAACTGGCACACCAGCCTCCGTCATCTGATAAAGCAAACATTGCACGAGAGGCGCCGACAGCCGCCCGCGCTCAGCGGACACGAGAGGCCGCACCACTCACCTGTCTGCTGCTCAGGGAACCGCACGACGGAGAGACCACTGGGATGGGTCGTGCGTGTGATCCGAGCGTCTGTGAAACGGTAAACCTATAACCAGAAACACCCGCGTCGGGAGGCTGCTTGTGTTAACATCTTGAACCTGGCTTTGACCTAGTGAGGTACTTCCTGCCGGTGGGAGAGGACTGCCCTGTCCACGGGAAGGTCCTGGGGCTTGCCACGAGTCTGAGAGGTCACCTCCTGTGGGGAGGCCCTTCACTGGGGGGCCCTCATGGTCCTGGGGAGACCTGCTGCTAACCCGGACCCCGCGATTTCCTGACGGGTGCGGAGAGCACGAGGCGGGAGCCCCACGGCCACAGCCGCCCAGCTTGGACCCAGCGCCCACCAGGCGCTCCAGAGAACACGGACAGGCCCCCACGTCCTTCAGACGCCCACGGAGCCCTGCCTCTGGGACCGGTCACCGGATTGTGATGTTTCAAATCAGGTGACTTCTTTGGGTTCCAGCCAAGTGGAGAGGGAGGGCGGGAAAGAGCTGCTGCGGACGAGGATGCTTACGGGGAAGGAAGTGCTGCTCTCGGCGCAGCGGAGCGCCCAGAACCACAGGGGTGGGAGGAGACCGTAAACAGAAGAAGGGCAAGGAAACAAAAGCCCGTTTCATGCTCATGCTTTCGAAGTGACACTTGGAAGGCAGACCTTTCACTCAACTCCTAGTTTGGGGGGCTTGGCCCGGTCACCTCATGTGGGTCACCTGCAAGGACAACGCCCCCACCTTCAGGAAAGGAGGCACAGTGCCCTCGTGGGGAACGTGTCCAATGGAGGGGACCAATCACATGCCCCGTGCTGGAGCCAAGGGCCTGGCCTGCCCTCTTGTTCCGGAGGCTTTCCTCCCATGTGCAGAATTTGTCCAAAAGTGAGACACGGGAAGAGTGCTGATTTCTCTGTCATTAGAGTGATTTTAAGTGCAACCCCAGGCCCAGGGCTCAGTTTTCCCTCGAGACCAAAGAGCCTGCAGTGGAGAAAAACATGGCCCACTCATGCAGCACGTGCCCCACCACGCGACCCGCTTCTGCTAGCCGCCGGCACCGCGCCGGCACTGTGCCAGGACCGAGATGGGGAAGCTTTCCTTCCAAGGATGGCAGTGAGGCTCTGGCTAAGAGACAACTTCGGGAGACTCCAAGTTCGGAATTTAAAGTGTCGAAGTAGGCGATGAGTTCAGTGTCACGAATGACTCAGCCAGACGGGGACATAATCAGAGTCACTGTGTACCTGGGTCTTCTGGGCCCTCCGTGTTTGCGCTGCCTGGCAGACAAGCGGGCGTGGGGTTACCTCGGGCCAGCGACAGGGCGCGCAGCCGGATGCCACGGCGGCGACCGCACCGGGATTCTAACGGCCGCCCTCGCAAGTGGTCAGAGGCCTTTGGCCGGGGTGGAATTACAGAGCAGGGAGCAGACGCCTCTCAGTACAACCAGTAAAACAGGAACGGAAACCAGGGATGAGCGCCGCGGTCATTCAGAACTCCCCGCGCCCTGAACCTCCAAATTTTCATCCCAAAACTTGGTGAAAAAACGAAACAAACAAACACAAACAATGAAGTTGATTATTCTAAAAAAGACTTTTTAAAGGAAATGAGTAAGTTTGTAAAGAATACAGTTTGGTGATGTCTCTACTACAAGACTGCCGTCCGCCCACTGCGACCTTTATCTCCAGGCCACACTTACAAAGAGTCTTTGTAAGTCAACCAAGTTTTCAGAACCACAGTAAGTCCTGAATTGTCCCGGTTGTTGCCTCTCCGGCAGTGTTGCCCGTGAATCCTCCAAATTTCGCGAACTCTGTTCCCTGCCCCTCATACGACGGCATAACCCACACGGACATGGACGGTGTCCCAGGGTCGCACGTCAGGGCTCCCCAGCGTGAGGGAGCCGCCGTCTACCTTCACACCTGCTCACCTTTCATCTGACTTTACCCGTCCCCGAGGAGTCCCGGCCGCTCTCCGTCACTGAGCACTTGCCACATACCAAGCAATGCCTTCGTGCTGTAAATTTAGTCCCTGTAACGACCCGGGTTCGCTTTCCCCACCTCAGCATAAAGGACAATTTGGGCAGGATAGTTCCTGGCTGGGAGGGGCCGGCGCACCCCGGCCTGCACCCGCCAGATGGCAGCGGTACCCACCCCTGCCCACCCCAGAGCCGGCTGTGACCATCCCAAGTTCTGCAGACCCTGTAAATGTCCCGGGAGCAAAACCGTCCCCAGCCGAGAGTCACTAACCTACAAAAGAGCTATTTCCGGGTTCTTCAGACGCAGAAACTGGAGCTTGATGAGCTTAGTTCACCTGCTCCTGTGCGGGCACAGGGTCGCTGGGAGTCCACTAAGGCCCCGATCCCTGAGGCCCCCGCTTCCTGCCTCCCCGCACTGGTGGCAGCTGTGGGGAGGCAGGTCTCCTGTCACCGGGCTGTGAGAGCCGCCGGACAGAGGAAAGGATGCCGCGTCTCCCCCCAGCTCACACGAGGCACACTAATCGCTCTGTACGTGAGCGTTCGCTGCATGTCCCTAGAGAACGCGGAGGTGGGATCTTCCACGGGGCGCTTGTCCATGGGTCTCCGCACCGTCTCCGAGTTAGGTCCCAATCCTAGTCTCACGCTACAAAGGAGTCGCGAGGCTCACAGTCTCCACGTAGCTAAGCGGGAATTCACGGCCAGCAGGTGCTAGCGCTTGCTCCCACCGGAACTCAGAACTCGGGGGCTCGTCGATTAGGAATCTCATGGCCCAAGTGCATCCAAGCCACCCAACAGGCCAGAGGCCCTCGCCCTTGAGTGCCCAGGGGAAGAAGGGTGCTGATGGATGGAAACCTTCCTAATAATTGGGGCGGTCTTGATTAAAAAGAAAAGGCAGGAATGGATTCTGTACTCACCACTCTCTGATGTGGCAGGACCTTCTTCACGTCCCCATTTAAGAACCGTATGACGGCGGTCTTCTGGCCAGGCCCCCTGTCCTTGCCAGGGCCCTTCGAGAAGGTGACAGCTTCACGGCCCTCGCCAAGTGCCTCAGCCGCCTTCATGGAAACACAAAAGTTCCAGCACGAAAGATGACTTAAAGCCTGATCCTCACGGTTTCATTCTTCTCCCATCCAGAATCCTCGTGTGTCGACAGCACGGGGCTTATCTCCACAAGTACTAAATCGGTCCGCCCCAAACCTCGCCTCAGCCCTGAATCGTTGTGAAGGATGGAGGTTATGATTTGCCCCAAACCTCTGCTTCTCTTAAGCTCACGTGATGCAAGTTATCCGTCGTCTGTCTAGACCGTCCACGTCACTGAGTTTGCTGAATTTGGGAATCCTGAACCATATAAATGGTGGTCATTACTGTCAGAATTACTATTTGTGCATTTTTCTTTCCTTTCCATCCCTTTGTTTTGATCCCTGCGCCGCTCCGCCTGACCCAAAGATTCACGGGTTTCCATTAACCCGTTGGCAAAACAGCGAGTGACTTCAGAGGCATAATGCTGAACTAGGAGTTTTGGAAATAGTATTCACGTAACTATTAACAGAAGGGGGGAAGCTGACAGACGGAAGCACAAGACCTGGGGGGCAACATCTGCACGTCTGGTAACATCTGCGCGTCTGAAAAGTCCGAACGGTGGAAGTGCCGTTATTAGTCACGTTGTGGCCTTGTCGTTCTCGACCGTAGCTCAGAATGAGGAGTTGATTCAACTGGGGAAGGTGCAGAGGACGACGAACGGAGTCTGGGCTTCTCGAAGCCTCATCGGTGACCCGTTGAGCAAAGGTCAACGGTGGACACCCCACCTGGCCGCGACGCCACAGCCATTGGCTTCGGGCTGGAACCAAGACCTCTTCGCCCTCGTCCCAAACCAACCGGCGAGGTGAAGCGAGGCTGTGTTCAACTCAGTCTTAGAAGATCGACTGCTTAGCCCACAACAAAAACTCTGACGAGGTTTGAAGACTCAATTGCGTCTCAGAAATGAGAAAGCACAAGTCATGTTTTAAACGTTCCACATTAGGAAAATGTTAAAATCAGCTGCAAGTTTTTGTTTACCGTATGAAGAAGGAAGACGGGAGCGATAAGCGAGCACACCGCAGTGCATGTGTCCAACGCAAGACACACACGGGGGAGACCCCAGTCAGGAGAGACGTGGGGGAGAGCGTGGGGGAGAGCGTGGGGGGTCACGGGGGCTCAAGAGGCCAACAGGTGTGTGAGGCTT
This sequence comes from Mellivora capensis, assembly GCA_004024625.1. Taxonomy (NCBI): domain Eukaryota; kingdom Metazoa; phylum Chordata; class Mammalia; order Carnivora; family Mustelidae; genus Mellivora; species Mellivora capensis. Next base: position 19,625 of record PISX010025094.1, read on the forward strand.
CGAGGCGGAGGAACTGAGCCGCCCTCTTGCACCCCCAGCCCCCGAGGGGTCCTACGGTTGAGTGAGTGAGTCACCCACGTTCTCGTTCAAGGAGTGGGTAAGGAGCGTCGCTTCCTTCTCATAGACCCCCTGGTGAGACGGTCTTTAAATCCCATGGTTTCCCCCTGAGAAACCCACACCAAGGAAAGAGCCTTTAGAGGGATTCAAGCTGTCCCACAAGTAGCACTCCCCGCTGTGCGTTCACGCGGACGTCTTCTCTGCTTATGAGAGCACGGGTCCCCCTTAGGTCGGCCAGAGCCCCCCACAGGCATGAGGACATTCCACAGCCCAGCAGTTTTTCCCATTCGGACGTTGTGTGGCTTTATTTACTGGAAACAAACTGGCAGCCAAGGACACTACATCTGTCCCCTCCGAGGGCCGCTTACCTGGCCCCTGTGCCCAAGGACACCCGGGGACACCTGCACAGAGCCCCGAGCCAATCACACAGGAGCGCCCTCCCTCCCAGGGGACCGGGGCGTCTGCCTACTTTGCTGGCCGGGGACCGAATTCCTTCTTCTTGGTCCCCCTGTTCTGTTTGGGCGTCCATGCGGGGAGGCCCTGGCTCTCCAGGAGGTTTCTGCAGGAAGAGAACAGCCCTGGGCCCACGAGGTCTCCGTGAGGTCTGCGGCTCCGAGCAGGGGGGAGCCGGGCACCCCGACGTCCTGCAGCCCTGCCCACGAGGTCCGCACTCAGCAGCAGTGGGACAGCGGGCCACACGGTTAGCTCCTGCGACGGTTTCTGTCCCCGGTCTTCTCGCTAGGCAGTCCCGGGCCAGGACGCTCTGGGGACAACCGTGCGGCCTCACGAAGTCGCACACTGGTAGGGAGAGCGCCCAGGAGCCCGCGCACGTGCGTTCTGAGGCGCTGAAGGGGTGCACCCTGGAGCCACAACAGCCCAATTCAAAATAAAGCGCGGCCCAGAGGAAGACATTACCACTCGGCAACCCGCGCGTGAGGTCGGGAAAGGCAGAATGGATGCGGGCTTTTCTTGGGAGGACACAGGAAAATGGGACCCGTATTTTCATATTTTCCTACTGGTTGGCTGTGTTTATATAAATAAGCTTATATCCCACATGTCCTCCCATAAAGAAAATTATCTCATTTCTTTGACATTTTTCATTAAGTACAACACATAATAAATGAACCGCTAGCTGGGGCTTAAAAGTATTTCCGCTGTGGGGCACGTTGGTGGCTCAGTCAGTTAAGCGACTGCCCTTTGGGGCAGGTCACGATCCCGGGGTCCTGGGATCGAGTCCCACGTCGGGTTCCCTGCTTGGCGGGGAGCCTGCTTCTCCCTCTGCCTCTCTCCCTGCTTGTGTTCTCTCTCTCCCTTTCTCTCTCTGTCAAATAAATAAAATCTTAAAAAAAAAAAAAGGTATTTCTGCTATATGTGCCTTTGATGCTGCTAATTTTAATGAAAATTTATAAACAGAAATGATATAAAGGTTTGATTTGGGATCTTCAGTGATGTTCAAACACCATCTTGTTTTGACTAGTGCGACTCCAAAATCTGGGGGAAATGTTGCTCCTTATAAGGAAGTCCGACCGTCCCCAGAAAGCAGGGACCTTTAGCAGCATATTAGTGCCGTTCTTCCCAAGGATATGGGGCACGACAAGGGTCTCAGTCCTGGGGGCGGGGCACCGGCCTCAACCCCACCCACCTGTGGCTTGGCAGCGCCCGGCCTGGAGCGGTCAGTCTGCTTCTGGGTCAGAGGCCCGCCCTCAGCACCCTTGCAAGGCAGTGAACGGGCGCCTGAAAAAGCAAAGAAGTTGAGTTTTAATGGACAGTGCACACACTTCTTAAAAATTCGACTATCCTAATGCAGTTTCTAAGTCCGATGTAAGCCAACAGTGAACACCTTCTCTTCTTTTATGAGATTACGTTACAAACAGGGGGTCAGCCTGCCACAAGTGATATTTGATCTTGTAAGAAACATGAACTGTTTGATGAATGTATTGAATAAATATTTACTGGACGTGATTCTGTTTCAGGTGTTAAGTTCCGGAGATGAGGATGGGAAGATGCTGTCTCTACCTTTGAGCTGCTTCTGGCCCAGGCAGGAACTGGGGACTTATCGGCATGACAATGGGTTTGATGGGCCGCGGAGGCTTGGTGGGGGCGATGGGGGGAGGGGTGCCCTCTGCCTCCAGAAGTCTGGGAAAGCAGCACCCAGAAGGTACAGGCAGGAGAGCCTGCCCAAGAGAAAAGGGAGATGATGCCAGCCAGCCCCCGGGAGCCAGCTCTGGGTGTGCGTTCACTGGGCTTTGGGGAGTGCTGGCAAGACCCGCACATGGGGACCCAGCAAGGGAATCAGAAAAGACCCTCAGAAAGGAGGATGTTGCGTGCACTCGCTGTGGAGAGATTTTGGGTGGGCACGTAACAAAAGCTCACGCCTCCAAGCAAGCAGCAGACAGGAAGGAGACCCCCGTGAGGCACTCACCCTTTCCCTGAACAGCTGGACAATCCTGGAGCCTGGCGACACCTGCGGCTGGCTCCGGAGACTTTTGGCCACTCGGTTCTTGCAGACTTTGGGAGGATGGGTGTGAGGCCTGCAGCAAACAAGAGTCCCCAAACCTGAGCCTGTGACATCACATCAAAAGCTGTGCGGCAGAAAGCCGTTTTCAACTGTCACCATGACCCAGCAACGTCCCAGGACCCGAGCAAAAGCCTGCACTCAGCCCCACCAGGTGCCCCGCTTTTCCAAATGCAGAAATACACAGAGCATGGCAGAGCAACGGCCAGCAACGCAATTAGTGGCTTCTCTAGTATTGAGGCTAATCCGGGGGGACCCGATTCTTTAATCCGGGGCCGTCCAGTTACTGTACATAAACGAAACCATTTTGAGTCCTCAGTGGAGTACCCTTGTTAGATCTAAGCGGGACGCTCCCGAAACGTAAATTGTAAAGATGACCAGTGTAAACTCAGTGTCACCTGCCCATCCACAGACGCGGCTGGGCTCTCGGCAGAGGGCGTCCCCCGGGGAGGAGGCATTGCCTTTCCGTCCTGAAGGCTTCCAGAGAGTTTCGTCTCCATCACCACATGACCTTGTCTCCCCTGACTTGCTTCTTTCTGTCTCCATTGTCCCTGGCTGGACACAGAGGTGGGGGTGCTCCCACATTCACAACAGTCACTCTACCCGAAAGCGTCAGCAGACACGCCGTGCCGGATGTGACGGAGGCCGGGCCCGATGGAGCTCTGGTCTGACACCTTACAAGGCAGAACTTCCGGGGTGGCCCATTTCTCATGCCGTGGCCCATGCTCTCACAGGATTCCGGAAAGTTATGATGGATCCCGTAGGAGAGGCTAACCATCGCAGCAAAATAAATAGCTCAGAACTGAATTTAAAAATGTATAAGAATTTTTCTACCCTTTGCAGGATTCGAAAATTGGTGTTTTGAGACATAGCTGAGCCAGGGAGGCACTCACTCATCCATTCATTTACTAAGCGATTACAGGGCATGCAGCTCAATGACTCAGAGTGGGCCAGGAACAGACAAGGCTGCATCTCAGAGGACCCCAGAGAGTCACGCAGTTCGTCCTGGGACTTCAAAATCTCTGCTCATTTGACCCAAAAAATAGCTCTTCCCACTTGCAATAAATGCTTGGGTGAGAGCAGATTCCAGACCCTCCTTCCAGGAGTGAAATGCCGTCTGCTCAGCAGCTGTGTTGGGAAAGAATGTCAGGACATCAGGTCGTCTTGATGAGTTGGGGGTCTCCTCAGTCCACAGTGACCCTGTTACCCAAAGCTGGCTGAGGACAGAGAGGGGCTTCTGGAGGAGGAGGAAGAGGCAAAGCTGGGGTGGCCTCCAACTTGCTGGCTGCCCGTGTCCACTAAAGTGGAGCTCACCGGAGCAAGGAGTATGTCCTAGACATCAAACAGCACCCAACACTGAGCCCCAAAACAAAGCCATGTGGAAACAGCAGGACAAGCCATGGCAGTGACCCCAGGAAACACCACAGCTTTAAAGCTAGGAGACACAGAAACCAAAGGACATGAAGAGATGTGCCACTATAATCCCTGCCTTATCAGACTCAATCCCCAAACAAAACACACCCAAAACACCCCAGAACCCAGTCAAGAAATGGGCAAAAGACATGAACAGACATTTCTCCAAAGAAAAAATTCAAATGACCAACAGACACACAAAAAAATGCTCCACATCACTCATCATCAGGGAAATACAAATCAAAACCACAATGAGATCCCACCTCACACCAGTCAGAATGGCTAAAATTAACCAGTCAGTAAACAGCAGGTGCTGGCGAGGATGCGGAGAAAGGGGAACCCTCCTGCACTGCTGCTGGGAATGCAAGCTGGTGCAACCGCTCTGGAAAACAGCGTGGAGGTTCCTCAAGAAGTTAAACATTGAGCCACCCTATGACCCAGCAATCGCACTACTGGGTGTTTACCCCAAAGATACGGAGGGGCACCTGCACCCAGTGCTTATAGCAGCAATGTCCACAAGAGCCCAACTATGGAAAGAGTTTAGACTTCCATTGCCAGATGAATGGATAAAGAAGATGCGGTATTTTTATACAATGTGATACGACGCAGCCACCAGAAGGCATGAAATCCTGCCATTTGCAACAATGTGGATGGAACTAGAGGGTGTCATGCTGGGTGAAGTAAGTCAATTGGAGAACAAAAAATAGCATATGATTTTATGGTGGAATTTAAGAAATAAAACAGATGAATATAGGGGAAGGGAAGGAAAAATAAAGTAAGATAAAAATAGAGAGGGAGGGAAACCATAAAACACTCTTAGCTCTAGGAAACAAACTGAGGGCTGCTGGAGGGGAGGTGGGTGGAGGGACGCCGTGACTGGGGACGGGCAGGAAGGAGGGCATGTGATGTGATGCATTCTGGGTGTTGTATGCAACTGATGAATCACTAAATTCTGCCCCTGAAACTAATAAAAACAATCCCTGCCTTAGGTGTCATGAATAGAAAGAAAGCACACAGCCCTGGGTATGAGCCCTCACTGTGCTCATCTCCCAGCCAGACTCTCTGTGGTGAGTGTGCTGAGACCACCACCTGCCAGACTGGATCCCTGAGTTTGCAAAGACTGGATCCTCGAGTTTGCAAGAACGGGATCCCTGAGCTAACAAGGACTGGATCCCTGCATTTCATAAGGACAGGATAGTAAGGACTGCTCCTTCGGGGAGGCAAGATTTCTCAGGGACATGCTGGTGGGATATGTGAGTTTGAGTGCTTGACCTCTGCTTTCCTTTAAAGGTCATGCACACTGAGGGTCTCCTGGGAAGAAAGGCCATGTTTAGATAACTGTCCCTGTCCTATGACAATAGCACTATGACTTCTGTATCCTGCATGTTTCAGAAACATTTCTTTATCAGTTGACAGAGGTAACATTTTCCCAAAAGCAGATTGTGATACCTACAAGGAAGTTTATCACAAAGAAAATTCAGAGGAAATGTCCACATCTTTGAAGGTATAGTAACTATAAGACAAATTCAAAATGTAACCAGTCAACAACAATTGCATGTGATAGGAAGAAATAGGGATGGAAGGGGTGGGGTCTTGGGCTGGTTCCTCCCCCAAGCCTGTTGAAGACACTCACGGAACACAGCATCCCCAACACGGGCTCTTTCTCATGGCTGTTCACTGTTTCAAAATACCCCACGTTCCCCAAAGGCCACAAAATAAACAACACCCACATTTACTTCCTTGGATTATGTGTCTTTAACTGGGAAAGTGTTAAAGAAAGAAGGAAATGTGACCCTATTTTTAGCATTGTCTCACAACGTATCCAAGATCAGAAAGGCAAAATCTCAAGACTCGTGTGCCACTAGCCGTTCACTACACTGTCCCTACAGTGGCTTCTGCCCGCCGAGGGGCCTGGGCCATCCCGTCCTCTTCAAGTCTGCGTGTCCGAGCGGATGCCGTCCTTGTAAACCCCCACCCTGTGACCAGCGTGGTGCGCAGAGTCGAGGCACGTTTGGAAATTCATCAGCCCATGAGCTCAAATGAGTGCGAGTGTGCGTGCATGTGTGAGTGCGTGTGAGTGCGTGTGAAGCGTTGCGTCATAGCTGAACTATCCTAACTCCGTGAACTACTTGAAAGTTCGCACAGTTAAGTGCAAACAAGAAATAGGAGAACTTTCCCGAATCCCCTAGAAAGTAGCCCACATAGATTTTGCCAGGATTTACACGGTTTCCTGTGGACAGCTGTGCACAAGCCTGTGATGATCTGAGTTGCTCAGACGCACACTCAGGAACTAGAGGACGGATGCGGGGGTTGGCGGGGGGAGTGGGGCTGGCCATGGCCTCTCCAGCACGTTCCCTCAGCCCCACAGCCCGCCCCACAGTCATCCTGCTGCTTGATTCCTAAATACGGACTCTGGAGGTGGGGCAGGGCAGTGGGATCCCTCTCCACCCCACTGTCCCGGTGCTGCTGAGAGCGCCCCTGGGGCACTGTGCATGGGCTCTGGCATCAGAGCACCCCAATTCCAAGTGCTCCAGGTCTGTCCCTGGAGTTAGCACCGGGGGCCCTGCCGTGGGCAAACAGGCACACACAGCCCCTGCCTGGCCTTCACCCAGTCTTAGAGAAACACGGGAGGCTGCCCTAATGGGTCACCAGGTGCCTGCAGAGAGCTGGGAGCTCCGGGGCACCCGTGCTTGGTGGCCACCACCTACAGGAGTGCAGTGGTTTGCGGACAGGAGGGCCAGTGCCACTGACCCAGCGTCCCCATTACTGTGACACCACCTCTATGTAAAACAAGCACATCTTCCATACCAGAGTGTCTGGCTTCCTCCTGGCGCCCAGGGCGGCGTCTGCCTCCCACAGTGGCCGTGGGGCCATCAGTCCATCCCGGAGCTCCAGGTTCTGCTGCACGAGGGCATCTATCTGGCTCTGGAGGTGGCACTGAGCTGCGACCCACCGGGACTCCTGGCTCCTGAGAGCCTCGTGCAGCTGGGCCACCTGCTGCAGCAGCTGCTGGTTCTGGGGAGCATGGGGAGAGGGGGGAGCACGGGGAGGGGGGAGCAAGGGGAGGGGG